>DWJZ01003026.1:0-17944 GCA_018249125.1 Asbolis capucinus
TATTTTAGGAAGAGGCCGAACAAAAGCTTTCTTCCACAGAGAGGGATATTTACCGCACATCAATGAAAAATTTATGAAGTATATACTTATAGAACTCTAAAAACCGCTATTATTAAATCTTACTTTTTATTGAGTTCCATTTGATTCTCCAAATGTTTGTTCAGTTCTATTAATTCCTCCTCTTTAGTGGACACCATTCTGGAATTAATGTTAATGGAATCTGTTCTAACAACATTCGTATCCTATACTTGGTACAAGTTGAATCTGGTTTTTTTTACATACAAATATGACAAAATAGTATGAAAAAAATTCAGATAGAATTTGCATCAAGTATAGTTACAGATATTGCGTGATTTCTACTTCTTAGGGATTCACACAACAATTAAAATTTAGCTTATTATAATATGATTAGTATTGAAAGCATTCATAGCCCGACCGATTCCACTGAGAAACGAAGTTAGCAACAGCGGGCAAGGTCGGTGGCAAAATAGATAACCGCTAGTGGCAAAAATTTCATAAGAGTTTCCGTGCTTCCTTGGAGACCAAAAGATCCCGGTCGTGTTGTTATTGTTAGTTAGCAGTCGATAAGCCATATCGGATGCCTTCGGGCCGGTATAACATAGGTCCAACACTTTGGTTGGCCACTAATCTGCTGGAACAACGTGGTGGAGTTAGCTTTAGACCCCCTCGTGGTATATCCTACTTCTCATTTATCTCCTTCCTCGATGTGAGCATGTTTTGTAGTTTGGTGATCATGTTATGAGTCTCCTCAAGTGATTTCTGCAGGTGCACCACTTGTAACCTGGAAAAAAATATATAGTAGGTAATTCCGTTGATCATATTTTTTGGAACTGTTAGGTATTATAAAAGCTTAACGTAATCCAGTCTATATCAGCAAAACCGAAATCAAAAGAGATTAAAATACAGTCATACAGACGAGGTTTGAAATTAAGCTAAACAGGCTTTATTAAAATATTTATAAATACAAGCTTTAATTATAGATTCGTAATACAAAGAAATACACAAAATTTTATAAATGTATTGGTAACCGTGGACCTTATCATAAAAAGGCATTGACAACGGAACTGAAGCAGTATGCAAAATTTCAGATCCGTAGTCCCGTAACAAACAAATACGAGTATGCTAATATACAAACATAAACTGTAAATTAAATAAAAGTTTGTAAAAAAGAAGACAAATTATAATCAATATCAACATATATACAGACAGAAAATATTGACTTCGAATCTTTCTCCGAAGCAAATCACAATTAAATTATGATACGCACAGAACAACCTATAACTATCCCACTGTTGGGCTCAGGTCTTCCTTGTCAAGAGCCTCAGGTCTTCTCTTATTACTAGCCTTAGGTCTACTCTCACACTGGGCCCTATACCTGTTGCAAAAGGATTTAAATTCCTTATAACTATTTTAGTAGGTATTTAACGTTTTTAAGCAATATTCAAGGGTACCCACTTGAGTTCGTCACACTGGGTCTTGAGCAGTTTCTCCTCCCAGTCTCTTCGTTTTATCTCTCTAGAGTGTGCATCTTGGATTCTTGTGATGTCAAAAGCCAGGCACTGTTTCTCGCAGACCAGCTGTATGTTGCGACGTTCAGAAGACACCTGAAATGACGGAAGAACGAAATACCATGACGAACCCATGTACCTAACCTTTTCAAAAGCAAACCTTTTATTTTCTTTTAAATTAGAAGATCATTAGTGAAGCTGAGAATAGGTAATGCTGTATGTATAAAAATGTTGTTGCGCAGAATTATCGAGAATACTAGGTTACGGGCAATCAGAATATACATATGTCTCGTAACGTAACATAATGTACACCGTCCACGATGAATGGACTTTAAAATCGTAATTCGAAAATAGATCGACAATTAGTTGTACTAGATGAGGTCTGTTCGAGGGTAGACAGATACTTACTAACTCTTGAAACATCGCTTCCAGTCTCTGTTCAGCAAGCGCCAGTCGCGGATCAACAGTGTTCGCTTGCTCGTTCTGTTGCTTTACGTAGCTCTCGTTCACTGATTGAAGAACTTGGTTTTCTCTGAGAAATGTTAACATTAATAATGTTGGTTCGAAAATGGAGCATCATGTGCTCGAATATTGGTTCTAGTGTTGGGCATAAAATTCTCGAGTTTAAACTACACTTGAAGAATTTGTTAGAACTACTATCATGTGGTGAATGTGAATTTGTAAATTCTTAATCATTTTGGTGGCGTTTGCACGTTTAGTTCTCAGTTCTTATAGCTGTATGGAGTAATTGAGTCGATAAAACATTGTCATCAATGAAAAAAGTCATTGTATGTCATAGTACTTGTTTTTAATTGCCGAAGAAAACTATTATTTTTTACAATTTGTTGTTTTTTATTTTTATTGCTGACGAGGGTTATTAAGTCTGCCGTAAAACCTAATTTTCAGTCCTGAACAAAAGATCTGTCTACGTTTACCTCAAAGCTTTATTCAGAAGTAACCCCTTTTCCACTATTTCAGAGTCAAGATTCCTCACATGCTCCAACATGTCGGATACTTTCTCATTAAACTTTTCTCTCAGTTCTTCCAACTCAGTCCTAAATTCTTCTTCAGTTTCGCGTTTCACGCAAGACAATGTTTGCTTCGTGGCTGATAACTCCGCTGAAACATCAGGACGGGTGCTTATAGTCGTTAAAATATTACAAAGACAGTTCTTAATATGGATAATATAAGAAAATACAGTTTTATTAAGGTCAGATTTGAGCATGAATTTCGTACCTGTAGTGATATTTTTAAAATGTTTTTATGACATCAGTTTTTCGGTGGAAATAATAACGGCTATGAATTTTATAGGTAATGCGTATTAAATGTATCTCTATGCCGTATGTAAATAATCGGAAACTTTACCTCCTCTAAAACTTACCACACACCGCAGCCAGTTTCTTAACAGCTTCATTCTTTTGGGCGGATACCAGATCGAATAATTGCAATGCTTCTGCAACCTGGATTCCAAAGTCAATTTTAAAAACATAACTCAATACTAAGGTTGTTATGTAAAAGGGGACATGACCAATATTGCAATTTTTTCATGAAATCGTAAACAATACGTAACTTATGATATATCGTAAAATTTTATTTTTAATAAGCAAAAGGTTTTAAAAAGAAGCAAATTTGTTTTTTTTTTTCAAGTTATTCCCGGACACAGACCTTTGATTTAGCTTCAGCTTCTCGTTTGACGTTTTCCATATATTCTTTCCTGCACATCATCAGCTGATTTCTAAAATCTTCACTGTTCTTCTTCTCTGCTGCAAGATTAACTTTGTATTCATCCAATACCTTCCTTAGTTCTGCCAATTCCTTCTCTAAATCTTTTCCTCTTTCTTTATACGATAATATTTCTTTTTCCTTGCATCTTAGTTCGGATTCGATAGAATTGTATTCAGCTTGTAATTTCTTGGATTCGGATTCTATTTGGACGTAGTCTGACAAAGCTGTTTCGAGTTTGAATTCTAAATCTCGCTTATCACTGATTTGGTTCTGCAATCAAATTAGATACTTGTTCACACAAAGAGTGATCCTGAGCTTAGCATTTCATAGGCATCCTGTTTATATTATTATAATATCTGTCTACTGCTCATTGTTCCTACTACTACTATATGTATATGCGAAAGTTTGGTAGGATGGTTGGATGCATCCAAAGAACTATGGTTCTTTGTTACTCTTTCACGCAATAATACTGAACCGAACTAACCGATATTTGGCACAGAGACATTGACAGACATAGTAGATTATAACTAAATTCTAACATGTTTACCCGTTTCTCTATCCTGTTATCGTAACACTGGTATGTTTTTAACTCTGTCTCGAGGGCGTCTATAGTTTTCTGCGATGTCTGCCATAAAACATGTAGGGAGTCGCGTTCCTGAAAAAAGATCTTCGGTAAGATGTGTGTAGTCGGAAGTGCGAAAGGCAGAATAAATTGCGCCACTCTGTCACCGCCACGTCTTCCAGCAGCTGCAGCTCGGTATCGAAGGCAGCCATTATAGGTACCTATAAAATCATCTTCGCTCAAGAATAGGACATGAACGGTCACTCAGTAAAAATAAAGACATGATCGGTCAATGCAGCGACTGCAAGAGAACAACTGTCTCTCACCTTTAAATTGGAATACGGGAAGTCATTTATAGACTCATTCAAGCCAAAAGGAGGTAGCTAGAAGAGTTTTTGGCTTCATAACCTACCTTGCTCAATATGGACACTTGTTTCTTCAGTTCTTCCAACTCTTTGGTGTGATCATTCTCCAAAGCTTGCTGCGAATGTTGCAACTTTTCTTTCAAGAGCGATCCGACCTGCTGCGACAGCTTTTGATTGTCAGCGATGAGTGTTCTTATTTCTTGTTCTACTACGACTTGATTTTGCTAAAAGAAATATTATATTACGTAGTCCAAGCATCTTTATGGAATCACCCTCTTTTAGGAGAAAAGTAGACTTGGCATACGCTTCGTTAGAAATGACTAATTTAGGTTGGTACCTACTTACCATTACCATATAAGACCGCATTGGAGCAATGTGGTAGGTATGCTCTAGGCCTCCTCAGGATGAGGAGAGACTCGTGCTCAATAGTGGGCTATCAATAGATTGTAGCCATACCTTTTAAGTAGATATCTGTGGTAAGTATAATATGCCTACGTACGTGTACGTGTACGCGTGGTAAGTATAAGATGATTAAGTGACTTAAGAGCCAATTCTTTTCTTCTTTTTCCCTGTTCTGTAGTCATCATCTTTCCCATTCTTCTTCTGTGACCCGTCCTAGAGCGATATGTAGTTTATAAGCCTGGAGTCAGTATTGGACTCGGTTGCCTTAGCAATGTACTACTTCCCTTCTCTTCCCCTCAAGTTTGGGTTAATTACTTCCTTCCTGGCAAGCAACGCGTTACTGACACCCTAGTCTGGGGTTGCTACAAAGCAGCGGTATTCGCTTAGCGTAATCGTGACCCGTAAATTGATATGAAGCTTAATGAACTTGATTCACGGAACATCGCGAGAATAGAAGCTACATGTAGTTCTTATGTATTGTTTGTCACCAGGTCACCCATTCGCGTTCGATCACTTAGAATCCTCACAAACCTTTGGACTTCAGATCTATAATTATTTAAGTCACATTCATCTTTACAACTTTGTTTTATTTAAATTATAGTTCTTTTGGCGCGTTACGGAAAAATTGAGTGTAAATTTTTACGATGCGCGCGCACATCCTCACAAAAAATCGACACTGAAGTTGACTCGTCAACATTTTTTTTCCTATTATTAATGTTTTTTTTTCCAAACGTAGGATAACGCGATAAAAGTTTTAGAAAGATTTGTATGTTGTGACGTCAAAGGAATTCTTACGTGCGTAACACACTTTTTTAATATTAATTACTTACCCTATAGAAATCTACTTCTGTTTGTAGTGATTCTACAGAAGGATTTTCCATTATTGAAATCTAAATTAATCCACATTTTATAACATTGTAATAAAAATAATTATTGTAAACCTAAATTCACACATGCGTTGAATTGTTTACATTTCGCGGGAATAAGTGTCAAAGATGTTGCTTAGCAACGTTTTATTTTTAAAATGTGATCAGGTGCGTGCAAGTAGTTTCTAGGACTTACAGATTACTTATTGACGATAGAACAACAAGCATATAGATACTTACGAAATGTATTTACAGCTGATTTAGCTTTGGACTCGATGAACAGCCAAAAGTGTAAATTCGAGGAGACTCTTACAGCTAACGACTGTGGGCGGTTATTGAGTTCTAAAAAATAGGATGTAAGGTGAATGAGCTATTTTTAGCGGTGAACAGACTGTTTTTGTGGTATTCATCTCACAAGATTGGCATCGTCATATTCAGACACTGGCCAAAGTGTAAGATTCTACCATTCTATCATAGCCTTTCCTCATTATTGTATTAAGACCGTACTGGTCGTTTGATACCACTGTGCTGTCTTCTGCGAAGCCACAGATACTGGGCATCAAAGATCATTAATGGGCAACAGGGAATCTTTAGGGGATAGAACATACGCCAGAGGAACACTCAGTGTTGCTAGCCATCGGTTCCGTTAAACAGCCAAAGACGATTATTTGGAGTGATCGCTCACATCGAAAGTTCCTTGAGGTAGACATTATGTCTTTTCAAATCCAGTCATATAAAATTAATTGTCATGATTTCATATGAAACGACTCGATTAACATCAACAAAAAAACACCAAATCCAAAGTGATTAATTTCTTTATTGCAAGTTTCACAATAAATCAATTTCTTTGGCGATGATTAATTTTATAAATAGAGAACAAACAAATTTAAATATAATATACAAATATTATGCAAACATCGATCCCGGATAGTCATTCCTGCTATCGGCTCTGCAATATCACTGTTAGTACACATGGTTCATCAAAATTTACTAATCAAGTAAATACAATTCCTGAAAATACACAGATAATAATTATTATAATCTATAAAAAGACAACATATTAAAATAAAATTGCCGCTATTCAAAACTAAATGTGCAAATAGTATCAATGTGATGATAAGGTACTACATAATTTCAAAAATAGGCACCGCCGTCACATATAGATTATTAACATTTAACTAAAAATATCAATATATCTTCAAAATTTACAAAGGAAATATAAAAAATAGCATTAAATTACTTGTATAATTTCCGTTACATATTGCTCGACGCCATTTTTAGGTACCACAATTGTGACGTAAATTCTGGCGGAACTTTTTCATGTATGAAATCAAAATTTCATAAAAATTTATTTCTCTAACTTAATAAATAGCTAAATTAAAAATGTACCGTTAAATAAATATTTTTGCATAACCAACAAGATAAATGTCAGTTCAAAAGTCACTGGTTCTAAAAAAGACATAATGCAATGAATTAAAAAACATTGCATTAGACACAACACTACTGCATTGTAGTTATCAATAGATATTAGTGTAGCATGGCAATAAATAATGAGTTTTAACGAACAAAATTAAATAAAATCTAGAACCGAATACTTCTTTTTTATTATTGATATGTGAGTGAACATTAAGTGCATGTACCTCATATACGAGAGTGGAAGAATATGCTAAGAAAATATTTTACATTATTCCAGTCCAGTTACCCAGAAGTCACACAGTACTGAGTTGGATTGTAGTCTGAATCATACCATTCATTTTGATGCCTTTGTTGTGAACACTACAATGACAATGATTTCAAGATATAAGTCTCGAAAATGTTGGATTGGCCGTCTACATGGTTTCAGTTGAATTGAAATGATTACAATGAATTTTAAAAGTAAACCACCAATTCAGTTACTGAACAGGAATGTTCACTGGATTCAGTGTATTTCAATGCTTCTTTACATTTCTCCAGAAGCAATCAAGCGCCAGAGTCGATCACTGGCCTAGAATAATGTAAGCCTGTCATAATAAAAAAAATCGGTCGTAGCAAAGTCTAAGGAACATGTACACTACAATATCAATATACGTACACGAAATTTTAAATGGAGTTGACAGAAAAAAAACCGATTAGATTACTCTTAAAATAATTCGCTCTTACATTTCTGCCATCACAACCATAATCTGGTTGTTTATCGAATTTTACAAAATCACAGCCACTGACAGTTAGCCCCATAGACGTGCGAAATGGCCCTGTATTGGTCGATAAGTCTGATAACATTACTAGATACTCTATTATTCACAAAATCTAAATAAAAAAATTAAACTCGAGAACGTATTTTTGTTTTAACTGGGTAAAAATGTTTCACCATACCACGCTAATTGGCCTTCCTCTGTGTTGCCTTTTATAGAGGGCAAGATAGGTAGTGTAACCTCCACCTAACACTCACCTCATTGTTGTATCTATAAACACTAATATCAAGGCTAAGAGACGCGAGATTCTTATTGTAACACCTAGAAACAATGGGAAATATAAAAGAAAATAATTAATACAACCAACATATACACAATTACTAATGAAAATCTCCATGTAATAAAAAATCTGATAAAGTTTACACGAAAAGCGACAAGTGCCTATCGGTGGAAGCACCTAACATAATTTAAGGTAAACATCTATACACTACAAAACATTACCGCGATAACATTACAACCTACACATTGTCTAGTTAACTGTCGTTGCTATCTATATTAAGACTAAAAATATTAATTAACCATTAATAATTTAAGTATAATAACAAAAACCGCAACAGCAAAATTTTACTCATAGATCACTGTCACAATGTAAACTCACAAAAGCATTGTATAAGACAATGGCAACATTCTGTTAAGGAATCAAACAGATGATACAACATAAAGCTGGGTACACACGTAATTAAATCTAATTTATTAATTATACAATATTTTGATATGCATGTTATGGTTCGGATAAAGTATGACTATTATAATAAAATATATTGAAATCTTTTAAATTCACTAAACAATATAATTACATCTAATATGCCATAATGTACAGTGTTATTATGCGATTTCGAAGTAGTGTTGCTAGGCTACCATCTTAACAAATTGGGATACCCGCAACGTAAGTACTATAATAAAGTTATTTATACTAAATTAAAAAAGATAAAATAGTATTGAAAAAAAAAACATATTTTCAGTGAGTCATTTTATGCTATAAAATTAATTTTAGAGTCTTTCCGAATATAGAAAACTAAAGACATAAGGGCAATGAGTGGCCTAATCACATATTTGAAGCATGCCCTGTATCCACAGTTGGGCCAGCCGGCAACACTACTTATAAGATACAAGTATTGTGGTAAAAAGACAATGTTACACTGTGACAGTGCTATTGCTTAAAAGCGAATGGAATGACCTCAGTTCTACAAAATACATAGCTTAAAGTATGTTTCTATAGAGACATCGACACAATATTGCACCATTTTTTTCTTCACTAAACACCATGAGCTTGTGTATAATATAAAAATGAAATAACACTTTAAATTAATATAATAAGTAAAAAAACGTGTATAAAAATACAAAATTAAAAAAAACATACTTTCAAGTCTTAAAAAAGAGATATTTGAAAACAAAACATAAAAATATTATGGTCTCTATAGATACGGCACGAAAAATTACAACACTTACAATTTCAGTGAGATAAATTCGTACTTTGCCAACGCTTCCTATGATAATTGTATAGTTTAAACTGCATTCCTTGAACAAAACAAAATAAACACAGAGAATAGTTTTGCCTCTTCTGTCCAAGTGAGTGGCAGCCAGCGAAAGGTGTCAGCAATATGAGTGGTGTTCTAGCGGAAGCAGCAGGCACTATCGCCACCAGATGAGGATTTGCCATTGATGGGCCCCAGGCTGGCATCGTACTTTGGCAGCTCCTTACACTTTGCTTGCTGAAAAAAGACAAGTTTAGTTCAATTTCAATTCTGGCAGATAGCTAATGTAATAAGGACTCTCTTTATTTTAGAATTATTTGGTGTATAAATAAGTTTCCAACGTTTTGAGAGAGATAGCGCGGCACGTGGGTTACGTTAAAATTCTTAAATGATAACTGGCTGAAAAATTATGTTGCTTATACTAGAAAAACAACCATTTAAATTCGGTAACTTTGCATCAGCATCATATTGTTTTTTAATTTAAAATGTCCAAATTGGAGTCAAATAAGCGTCATTTGCGGGAACTTTTAATTTACTTCTTTAATTTGAAAAATATCTGCAGCTGAGACGCATCGATTGCTCGTTGAAACATATAATGACGCTGCCCTGAGGGAAAGAACGTGTCGAGAGTGGTTTCAAAAGTTTAAAAGTGGTGATTTCGACATAGAAGATAAAGATCGCCGTGGGAGGCCAAAAATTTACGAGGATGAAGAATTGGAGAAATTGTTAGAAGATTCGTCTCAAACACAAAAGGAACTTACACTTACGTTAGAAGTCACTCAGCAAGCAATCTCACATCGTTTAAAATCGTTAGGAATTATTCAGAAACAAAGTAATTGGGTTCCTTACAAATCAAAGCCTAGAGATGTTAAATGGCGATTATGCCTTAGTGAGAAGCGGTTAGCTAGGCACAAAGAAAGGCTTTTTGCATCGAATCATTACTGGTGATGAAAAATAGATATATTATGATAATACAAAAAGAAAAAAATCACGGAGACCACGCGGCCACATGCTGCCATCGGCAGCAAAATCGAATATTCACGGAAAAAAACTTATACTGTGTATTTGGTGGGATCAGCTGGGTGTGGTGTATTATAAGTTGCTTAATCCAAGCGAAACAATCACTGGAGCTCTTTATCGAACTCAATTGATGAGATTGAGCCGCGCTATGAATGAAAAACCGCCCTCAATACTACACCAAACACGACAAGATCATTCTCCCACATGATAATGCTTGACCACAAGTAGCAGTTCCGGTGAAAAATTATTTAAAAACCCTTGATTGGGAAATGCTATCTGACTCGTATTCATAAGATCTTGCGCCGTCCCACTATCATTTGTTCCGGTCAATGGCGCACGTTCTTTCGGAGCAGAGGTTCACATCATATGAAGAAACTAAAAATCGGTTTGATTCATGGATAAACTCAAAATATCAGGAATTCTTCTAACATGGACTTCGAATGCTGCCAGAAAGTTGGGAAAAAGTAATTGCTAGTGATGGGCAATGTCTCAATTAATGTTAAGACTTCTGTTCTGTCACAATAAATTTTTAACATTTTAACAAAAATATGCTGAAACTTATTTGTACACCTAATATAAAATTAATATTACTTTATTATTTGTATAGATTGTTAAGGAACCATAACCTAAAGGGCACTGCAACCAAACAAATATTGTTTTATTTTGGTCAAATATTAGCATAGGTATTTCTACATGCGAAATACAAAATCAACAAGTTATCGAAATGTCTGTGAACTAAACAAAAAGTTTTTAGATTTCACACAGACGAACTTATGGGCACAGCTAGCTCCATATAAAGTAATTCTACTATTTTATAGGAGTTCTATTATTAATTTATCTATATAAATCTATGACACAAAGGCTATAACCTCACCTCCATCAGTTCCACAGCTATTTCCATGAAGAGTCTCTCCACATTCTCTGCCTCCTTGGCTGAAGTCTCTAGGAAATACATCCCATGACGTTGGGCAAAGTCTTCACCAATATGTCGTGGAATCTCTCTATCTTCTCTATCAGTTTTATTACCTTACATACAAACACCCAAGATGAGATAAATGTGATAAACAATGAATTAGTATAGGATTGCTAAATAAAAATCACTGAGAATTACCTACTAATATCCTTAGCACCTTGTTATTAGCATATTCTTCAATCTCACGAAGCCAGTCAGGCAGGCAGTCAAAGGTGGGTTGGCAAGATATGTCATATACCAGGATGAGAGCATGAGCTGAGCGATAATAGCTCTGTGTGATGGAACGGAACCTTTCTTGGCCAGCTGTGTCCCATATTTGTAACTGAAAAATTAATGAAAACAATGTTACGTAATACTAGAAACTGGCCTTGTTTTGCTATTGTATACTTAAGCACCATAGAAAGGATTCTTTAATTGAAAAAGTTTCTTTATTATTAACCAATTTTAGCAAAAATTGTTGTAAATGTTAATCAAAGTTTACTAAATGTGGTATTGTAACATATTCAATCTACCATTACTGAGATTAGCACTGACAAACACATGAACAAAAATTCCAATTCCATTGTCATTAATAATTAGATGATTTATTATTATGTACATATAGGTCCGCTGAATTCAAGAGGCTCAGGACCGGTCAGAGTGGCACAAGTTAGGAGTGGCTTATGTCTAGTAGTGAACATCCAAAGGCAAATGGATCCAAATGGATGGATGAACCAATAATTTTATCACATCAATAAATGGTCAAAATTATATTACACTAACTTCAAATTTTATGAAAAAAATTCATATAAAGTCAAATTTGGGGATTGTTATTAAATACATATTTGTAGTAGAAAAATCCCAAGCAAGTGTAAATCCAATAGAAACCTATAACTGTCCCACCATTAGGCTCGGAGTCTCCTGTTACAGGGTGCTTCAATAAGAACAAAGGCAAAGGCAAAGTTTTTGAAAAGAAAAAAGATATTGAATGTACTTTATGAACTAATTAACAGTTCACATTACTCAATCAGTAACAGTATTTTTAAAATATCTATCAGTTGGTTTTTGATAAAAAAAGAAAGTATAAAGTATTATATTAATTTTGTAAATTAAATATTTATATTTTTGGTGTCTATCTGTAGTGGTTTTCACACCATCAATACTATTTGCAGGTTCAAAAAAAGTTAGAATATAGTCTTTATAAGTCTTTTGCTTAATTTATGCAACTAGAATGGTATGACTGAATAAGCACAAAGGGACCACAGTTCTTCTGATAGGTGAACCCCATCAGGGTAAACAAGGGGCCAATAAAAGACTGAAGTACACCAAATAGAGATACAAATTATATGACAGAAATGATATTGCATGTAGAAGACATTTCTAAAAGTAATATAATCATCCAGTAAATCACCGCGGGTTAGAAAACGTCTTTAATTGGATTCCACATACCATTTCCTCTCACGAATAATAATTGCATAATTAGAAAATATAGAAAATGTTTGAGAATTTACACGATTACTCAGCGAGTTATTACAGTCACTATTTGCAAGATAACTTACCTTCACTTTCTCACCATCGACTTCCACTGTTTTAATCATAAAATCAACACCAATCGTAGCACCCTGACCCGGTGGGAATAGACCCTGGGTAAAACGACGCACTAGACATGTTTTTCCTACTCCGGCGTTACCGACCAACACCACTTTGAATAAAAACTTATAATCCTCCATAACGAGTAAATGAGCCGAATCACATTTGTCGAATACGGCATAAAGAAATTATAATAAATTATCTTCGCCACTCACTGTTACGCTTTAGTGAATTGACATTTTATACAAGATTTATTCAAGGTTCAAAAAAATTTTCTAGCGTATGTGTTTATGCGATAAATTCACGATTTAAATCACATAAAAAATGTAACAACACGATAAGATTACATTTAAAGATATGGCATGGAGATCTATATTATATTGAGATTATCGTCGAACCCAAAACAATGAAAAAATTATCGTTTCGAAAACACCACAAAAGAAAGATATTACCATAGATAAGTCACTATATTTAAGAGTATTACCACAGACTGCACACATCAAGGATTGAGCAAAAGTTACGGAAATATTAGTAGTCTACAAGCAATATATAAGTTATTGAATCAGTCAATGCTTCTTTATCATACTATGGTAATAATTAACAATACTATATATACATACAATAGTAATTACTAATAATTAACAAATCTATAAATACAACAATATTATTCTATTATTGGCAGTGCTAGTTTAGGGGTTTGAACGGGAGGTCCTGGGTTCAAATCCTGTGGTGCGCATCTATAAATTCCAAAGTTATATGTATATCATTAGTTGATTATCACTTGCCACTTGAGAGTTCTCTCTAAAGTTCTTAACCTGTACCCTGACCTGTACCCCTGTGCTCACATTGTGGGTTCCAGGCACCAGGGCCCAGTAATAGAGCAGCCTATAAAGGTTGCAACGATGATGATTGTATTATTGCAGGCACTGTCTTAGAGGTATAATGTAAAATTGTATTACCTATAGATATGGTGACAGATTTGTAAAAAAATATTATATACATATATACGTAGAAAGAGATAGTTTTCTCTGTCTGCGATATTTAGTAAAAAAGCCGATTGACATTGTAAATATTGATTGGCTGTAATGAGAGTGTCAAGATGACATTGTCATGTTTGGTATTTAATTTCTTGACAGATCTAATTCACAGAAAATCAATTGTAGAATTTTTAGATCGTAAGTAAATAACTTCAAAATAGTAAATTGTAATAGCAATAATATAATATTATTGTACGTATTAACATAAAAACATGATTTAATTTATGTTTGTTGGCATATCAAACACTGGTAAGTTGGAATATAATAAGCCAGCACGGATAATCTATAACCATCTGTATAAGTTTACTGTTTATTCAATCAATTTACTTTGCATAAAGTTGGATTGCAATTCTGATAAATTACAGGTCCGACTCTTCCTTCGATCTAATTCTACGTTGTTTAAACAAAACATGTCCAGCTTAAATTATACTACTCGCACTGAGGGCCAGACGAGAATAAACACCATAACATGGACAATACCGAACTTTATAAATCTTCTTGAAAATAAATTCGCAAAAGACATTCGAACTGAGAAGACCAAAGAGAAAAATTCAGATGTCGTTGACACTCGGTTTCAATTAAAAATGATTTTCCTGGGCCGCGACAATGATCTTATAGAATTGTATTACTTATCGCCAGTGCCAGTATTCCTAAAAGCTATTCTTACTATGTGTTTGAAACGATTTGAGGAGCGCTCAATCGTCATCAAAGAGTATCATACTGTCCAAGCGCACAAGTGGCAGTATCTGTCTACACTATTCAAGAAAGAAATTGCCGGAAATGGTGGTCGTGACGTTTACCTGCTTAGCGACGGTAGTTTACGCCTCAAATTTCAGTTCTTGGTCAGTAATGATATCAAAGTTGATCACACAAATGTATCAAAACCACAATTAGCATATGATTTTCAAAATCTACTGAATAATGGTCTTTTTTCTGATATCACTATAAAATCTGCAGAAGGCATTGAGCACAAGGTGCATAAGGCTGTGTTGGCCAGCAGAAGTGCAGTATTGAGGGCTCATTTTGAACACAACACAACTGAGTGCTATACCAACATTGTGGAGTCACCATTAGAATCGGATGTATTGAATGAAGTACTTACCTTCATTTACAGTGACAAAGCACCAAAAGTAGATGAGATGCCTGAGAAGTTGTTGGCTGCTGCAGATTACTATCAGTTAAGCCGGCTGAAAAGCCTCTGCGAGGAAGCTTTGCACAAGAAGCTCACTGTAGAAAATGCAATAGAGACTCTTCAATTAGCAGACCTACATTCTGCTACAGCTCTTAAACTCTCTACACTGGAATTTATTAAGGATGGGCAAGCCAAGTTGATCACCAAGACAGATGGATGGGCAAAAGTGAAATCAGTGGAGCTGATCAAGACCATCTATGAGTATATTATGAATGATGACATGGAGATTGACATCACATGAAGGTTCTTCCACAATGTGTCATTGTGATTGACATACACTTTTATGGATTGTAATGGTTGATTCATAGATGTGACTGCTATTGCTTAGAAAATAGATTTTTTTTAAATACTTAATTCAAAGACAATCTAACATGCATAGTAAATGAAATAGGCATTAAGATCAGCATTATGACTTAAATCAAAAGGATTCTGAATATCTATTTAGAGCAGCATTTATAAAATATTTACATTCCATTCTGATAGTTATCAAATTTTAAGGTGATATAATCCAATTATGAATAAATCATTGAAGTTCTGTAGTCCATTTTATTCATCTTGACTATATTTACATACCAACTCTACAGTGGCTGACAAAATGTTTTCTTACAAACTTTTCAATAGCACAATATGTGAGGTGTGTAAAAATAACCAATAAAAACATTACTTTTACAAACAATGTCAAGATGAGGAAAATTTACTATACAATAGCTTGTGCCACATAGCAATTAAGCATGTATTGGTAATGGGAATAAAAATACATAGATAATTAAATATTATTTTATTTTTTTTCACTGCTGTCAACATCACTTTGATCACTGTTGCTGCCAGAGTCACTAGAGTCACTGGAATCATTTTCACTTTGATACACTCTTACATGAGCTCTATTAGTATTTGTGAACAAATCATCATTCTGTTGGTCTCCCTTCTGATTGTCGAGAAACTCTTCTGGCCACACTTTATTTTCTTTGTAATATTTGATAGAGTCCTTATTCATTATTTTCACAATCTCTGCTTTTACTTTATCTCCTTCTGTGATTGGTTCCACTAGTATGTAGTCCCCTCTCTTGACCCAAATGTTTTTACGGAATTTAGTTGGCATTGATACTAGATATTCTTCCCCGGTAGGAGTTGTAATCTGAAAGAAGCGACTGTTTTAAATATTTTATTTAGTTAACCATTGTCCCTCATAAAATTGAGGTTTGTAAATAGCTTATTTGAGCACTTTCTCCATGGAAAACTCTGGCAGGCCAGGCTACTAAATAAACAGACCTTAGGCTAGTGCCTTAATTTATAAAAAATCATGATTCATACCTCATGTAGGTTATTTCCACGACTTTTTAAAACTTTCACAATGGTTTGATTCTCTTTTGGCAGTTCGTAATCATCCCACACAGCTTCATTCATCACATGCTTCCTTTTATTTACTTTAGACATCTTGTTAGGCAAATTAATCAAATAACATTGTTTATTTTGGACGAATTAAAGGTTTGATTTGATCGCTAAGCTACAACCCCGTACATGTGACATTGAAATGACATAGATGACAATGACAATAGACTGCGGCAAACTGAGGCACGCAACGCATGAATCAAGGGTGACTTCCTATGATCACTAGAAGCATTATTGTAGGACATGACGTCATTGAAGGGGCTGAGTTTCAATTTAAGGCATCAAAATTTTATTATACGGTTTAAATAAACGAATTTTTCTCTAATACCATCTCTAACTGGTACTCGTAATACATACAAACAGAAGAGACACATAATAGACCACAGAAAAATTGTACAAAATGATGTTCACTCAATTAATAATACAGCTTAAACATTTAGCTATTTTGTAGCATGCAAATATTGCAATATACATAAAAAAATTACAATTACACATATTGTAGCAACTTTATATAGGTAATTCACGTTTTGTTCATAACAATCACACTGACACTTAAATTGCATCTGTGAAACGTCAAAATACTTCAAAGAAAACAATATTTTTATGAGTAGGTTATATTATTGTAGTTTGTGGTAATATTCTATAACCCGAATGTATTGAATGAATTACAAAGATACTCCGGTAGCAGTATTGTGTTCTGTGCTAAGAATATACAAAGTTTCAAATACTGAAAATGTCAATAAATCTTACTATTAACCTTAAGCGTGTCAATAAGGTTTATATTGAAGGGGTGAGATTTTAATTTACAATACTATTTATTACTATATCACTTCAGGTATCTATCCTTTAAATGTCAACATCCCTCTGGCACGGACGACCGGCTTTGCCTCCTCTTTCGTATGGCGTAACGGAATGGATTGGAATATGTTACTAGCGTTTGTGTTTAAGCATCATTACGATGTAGGTGTCTTCAAGACATCAACATAAAAAATGTTAAAAAATAACTTACAGTATGTCCATCTATCTGCTACTAAACTACGTCTACGAATGTAACTGATTTTGATTGATGTTTGCCAGGAGACCATAGCTGGAGTGGTGGTGGTAGACAGTACTAGTGATGTACGGCATGAAGGCCTCTCTCTACTAATGGAAGGTGTGGTTAACCTCCAACTCAGCACCAAGAATGTCGGTATTTTCGAGGCTTTCTCAAATAGTATCAAGGTAAATTATTAATATAAATTTATTGTCTCTTAAAAATAGAGATATATGTATCTTTATTTATCTTTATTTTTTCTTATGAGAAAAAATAAATACTGTTATGGCAGTAAGTTGGGCATAGGAAAGGAATAGGCTGGTTTGTGTAGGTGGTTTTTTTATTTAAAAAACTCAGAGGTAGCCACAGGCACCAATGCCCCTGCACTAATTTCGCCACACTCGCGCACTGTACTAGCGACACAACACTCGCGACACTGTACACTAATAGCACTAATCACGTTTAACTTAACTTTTCTTCTCACTTCTTTCCGAATTTATTTTCGAAACTGAACTGCCCGCTCCGTATCTCCGACCGCCTTATATACCCCTAATTTCGAAGGAACATTCTAAATTC
>DWJZ01003027.1:0-17940 GCA_018249125.1 Asbolis capucinus
GTCAGCGGCGCGCCGCGTGCTTATAAATAGCGCGTCGGATTTTAATATTTTTTTTTACTAAGTGACATAGGCTTATATATTTAATATGCGTGGGAAGTGCTAGTAAAAAAAAAGAAAGATTATAAAATAACAACAAAAATGGGATATGTACAAACGACGGAAGTCAAAATGACAAATCCTTACGTGTTGAAAATTCAATAGATACGCCATGGCCCTCTGTTATATTGAACATAATAATCTTAAAGTATCTCTGCGATCATCGTGTGTAAACAAGATTTATTAAAATATTTAAAAACACAAGCTTTAATTATAGATCCATAACACAACATTTTATAACTGTATTGTTAACCGTTGAGGAGTTCCCTTGTCTGGAGCCATACTTTAACGTAATATTAGGTCATGCTTATCATAAAAACGCATTGTGATCAGATCTGAAACGGTATGCAAAATTCCAGCAGTAGTGCAAGAGGAAGTGGGTCTAATTAACTTATTTAACCCGTAACAATAAAATATACTAACATACTAATATACAAACATGCACTGCAAGTTAAATGAAAGCTTGCAAATAGAGTACTAGGCTGGCAGAAATAGATCGGAGTCACTAACAGCGCAGCACCAACGTATGCATCTCGTGACAAAATTGACATGGAGTCATTATTTTAGCTTATGCACGACGTTAGTTAATTAAACGGAGTTTGGGAATTATCCAAAAATCGTTCGTTTTACTGAATATTTTCTATGTTATATGAGCTGATTTTTATATAATACTAGATGAACCGGGCGCTCTACGCGTCAACTCATTAATTATGTGTCCGGTCGATATAATTCGGTAAAAAAACCTAACCTCGGTAAAAATATCTTGAGAATTCTGAAAAAGTAAACAGCAGTGCTCTATCTCCTACCATTTCCGAGTCTATGAAGGACAAATAAACTTACAAACAAACAAACATTGATTATTATAATTATTTTTATTTTGAATCATGGAATTCTACAATATTTACAAAATTGTATTTGTAAGTTTAGTTAGAAAAGGTGGTGATATTGCTATAGGAACTTGTTTATATGACAGCCATTTTAGGTCTCTCGGTGAGGGAGAAATAGAGAGACATGTAAAGAGAGAAGGAAAGGGATAGAATGAAAGAGAAAGAAGGAAAAGAGGGCGAAAGAGAAACGGAGAAAGAGCTATGGAGCTTTCTCCATGCAACAATGAAGGAGGAAGAAAGGTACCGTGAGGAACAGGAATGAAAACAGGGAGACAGAGATAAACAGAGTCTCCATCCAATCCAGTTTCTCAGCTCGTTAGCACTTGACATGACAAGCCTAATTAAAAGACTTATATTCACGTACACTTAGCAAGTATTTTAACATCAACAATTTAACATAACATTACAATATCGCGCGACAGTCTGGCCTTACTTGACGCACATACATACTATAAACTGCGTAATCTTTTGCGAGGCCCAGTAAGATGGATGGGTGCTAATTGTGTGCTTCGGTAACACGTGCCCTGTAATATGTGACAGCGTGTGATTTATATGGCTTTATTAAAGTATGGTGACGTTTACGAAGACTGTTCAAAGTTTACAAGTATTTATTAAACACAAGCTGTACCCGGCACGCGTTGTTACGGATCAACTTATCAAGTATGTGTGCGATCATTTTGGTGCCAAAACTTTTGACAGAGAATTCGGAACAAAGTTACTAAAGACATCAGTGCTCTATCTACTATTATTTCAGAGTCTATAAAGGGCAAAAAATGAAGTCAAAAACAAATGACACATCTTGAGGGAACCTGCGCACCTGGGAGTTCTCCATAAGATTGTCAAAGGTGTGTGAAAATCTTCACTCCACTCTTTGTGGACTATGGCATTATGAGACATTGTGAGAGGGGACACGAGCCCAGTAGTGGGACAGTTCAGGGTGGTAATGACGATATATTAATAAGAAAGAAAGAAAGAACAATAAGAACCTTCACATATTTGTATTTACTTTGAATCAAAGGATGTTTTCTCGTATTTGTATGTATTTACTTTGAATCAAAGATTGTTTTCGGATTGTTTTATTTCGTATTACAATTTGACCAACTTTTTGAAAAGTTTTTCATTGGTTTACTTGTAGGTCGTAACAATAAACTGGGCTTTGAGACGTTACGATCTTTATAACGAAAGCTATCGCATCTGTTTTATTAAATTACTGTTCCTAATTTGGAGTGACTGTATTTGAATACAATAAAAAATAATACTCGAAACACTATGTAGTTTTTGCGGACGGTAAAGAAAAACAAATAAATATGTATATATACACATATACATATTTATGAATATTGTGTATGTAACTGACTTTCATTCAGCGAGCTCGATGTTCCTATGATGAAATAATATATTCTGACATTGACTAACATAAAATCTGTTCGCATGTGTATACACTTATATATCTCAGTTGAATTACCAACGAATTAAGAATAAGTTTAAAAAACATTACACTTTCAATACTGTATCTAGTTGGCTATAACAAATAATTTTAATAGACGTTGCGGTATTGTGGAACGCGTTTACTTATTGGCTAATTGAAACGAACTAAACACCAGCCTACATTTCTAGTGAGCTGGTATGTGTCGAGACATTTATGTCTCAGAACTAACATCTTGCTGTATTACTGATTAAAGATACTAATAGAGATTAATACCATCTATAAAGATAATAAAAATTGTGTAGATTTGCTGAAAAGGCCTTATAAAATTTCTATATTAAAAATACCAACTTTTCCAATTGATATCCTGTTTTTTTGAAGTCGGTTCAAAATAGCAAAGGTTTCGTGCTTGCCAAAAATACAAATCCCTTTACTACGTACCATTTAATACCGACACTCATCCCGAACTCGTTCCCAAATTGCGCAAACGTTAAGAGTAGTCGGTTACGAGGTAGGAACTACTTCAGCAGGGCATAAAGGTTTTTAATTTGTACGTGGGAAGCTGCCGAGGACCTGACGGGACGTTTCGGAGCTTAGGGTGCAAACATATAGAGACATACACTATCTTATGTGCTATTTTTCGTAATTATTATTTTCTACCCCTTTTTAACCCATTGGAAGAGGAGTTTCAACGATACTTGAAATACTTCTATCAACAATTCTGTTAAAGAATGTTTATACAAAATTTTTAATATATTAGACCACGGAATTACGTTGTTCCATTCAGGGTAGAATTTCGAAAAATCCGTTCGTTCTGGATGCCTAAGTTATATGAAGAACACATTCTCCAAGTTTTCTACGATCAGCAGTTTAGGCTGTGCGTTGATCTCCCAGCCAGTCACTGCACATAGATAACTTTCAAACTTCTGGGTGCAAATATAGAGACATACACTATGTTAGGTGTTCATTATGTTATGTTGGAGGTACTCACGATATATGTATGTTTTTAACCTATACTACACCCAGTTGCATGACTGCACATAACACAATGTACACAGTCCACGATAAATCGAGTTTAAAATCATATATTATGTGTTGTTTCTCTTACTGTATGTCGTACATATGTATGTTACTACATTCGTGAAGGTGAAACAATTTGGCTGTAGATGTACTGCTTATAACTTATAAACAGGTCTCTCTTATTTACATTACCGAGAAAAAAAGTGGTTTTTATAAATTTTCTCTTTCTCGTTTCACCACTAAATCTTTTTGTAGACGTGTTTGCAAAATTGGATATAATGTAGGTGAATGTAAATATATAAAAAACATATGTTGTAACACCCAAAGACCTATTTTCTTATATGCTGTACTGCTTACACAGCGAAGTATTTTGAATTGACTTATATGTTTTATGCTGTGAGTAGACAAAACAAGCATCTTCTGGTAAGCTGGTTCAAGGTCATCTGATGGTGCTAATGTCCATGGGCAGCGTTCACTTAACATCACGTCACCAGTCTGCTTTTTAACTATCCCAATTATTTTAGAACGACGCGCCATTTCTCTGCATCTCTTGCTGACTTCTTTGGCGTAAAATAACAGAGATGTTACCAACAAACGACCATACTAAAAACCAAAATCCGACAATCGATACGCAATCTATTAGCATGTTAAAATTAGAAGTCGGGACACAGTCTGCATTCGGTTTGATCGTGTTCTTACCCTAGTAAACGGCCTCCCGCCATTACATCGGCAGTTAGGGTTAGTACAGCACGTGTTGGATCTGCGCCCTTGTAAGCTACGTGACCAGCATCGCTGAACATTTAGTGAACGAAAGCTGGAGATAAAATATTTGGCCTCGTAAAGTACATGTTTTATTAATATACTTCGGCATTGACATGTAAATGTAAGCCGATTATCACATTTTGTCTGTGACGAGACGATTCTTGGACTCAAACTTGAGGACGGCAAGTGATGCAAGTTGGATTCTGAAGTAGAGTTTAAAAATGTTTGGCCTTGTGCTAGCTGGGGTATAAGCTAGGTGGCTAATAGATGTGGCAATTAATCTTTTGGACCTCATGTAGTTAAGAAGGATAGCTAAAATATTTATGGCCAGCATTAGTGGTAGCTAGCCAGGCGGGCTGATAATGCCCTACATGCAAGAGTTCCGTAGGGATTAAACTGGTGGTACCTTCAGATACCTGGCACCATAACATTATCCTTGGGAAACCAACTTCATTTACTAGCTAGCCCGGTAAACTTTGTACCATCATATTATCATGTGTGGCCCAATTTCTTTCTTTTTTGGCGTATAATCTTATGAGAAATAAATTCTTTTACCATATATTCACAGAAATCATATTTCTCTAGCAAAAATCAGAAAACATTCATGTTCCTCGCAATGGTTACATATTAGTATTACGTGTGTATATATGGATGAGTGAATAAAATTATGGTAAGGGAAAAATTGTTACGTAGTAAAATACAAAAATGGTGGCTACGCTTTTTGGGCGCGAAAGTATCTGTGTATTTTGAATGGCCCCCAACTATTCGTAATATTAGATTGTAATTTTTTTAATTCGTTCATTTCCGGAGGCTACATACGGCTAGATCTACACATGTTTTTATGTTTCTCTACGTTGATATTATTTATTACAAGCTTTTATTTAACTTGCAGTGTATGTTTGTATATTAGTATGTTTGTATTTTTGTTTCTTACAGGTCAATTCTTGAGTTCAGAGCTTAATTAGACCAACTTCCTCTTAAACTGCGGAGCTGAAATTTTGCATACGGCTTTAGTTCCAATGACAATGCATTTTTATGATAAGCATGACCAGGCATGAGCTCAGGATTGGCTCCACACAAGGAAACTCCTCAACGGTTAATAATACATTTATGAAATTTTGCGTATTTCTTTGTATTGGGGATGTGTTATTAAAGCTTTTGTTTTTTAAATATTTTAAAAAACCTAGATTTTATTTTGGATGTCCCAAAGAGACTCAAAATTATTAAAATGCTTGTATAAACGTAGTCACACCCCAGTTGATGTTATTAATGTCCATGGGCGGCGGTGCTCACTTACCATCAGATTCCACGTTAATTACTTCCAGCCACTATCCTTTACCTTCTCTCTCTTTCGCTGGTTCTTCTCCTCTTTATTTTGCCATTTCTCCGATACGGTGTAAGATTCCAAAAAATTACGTTCATAAGTGTATTTAAGGACCTATGTAAATGATTTAGAATTTTGAATTTTTAAATTTTCTCTCTATTCTCTATCCTATTTCCTCTTGGAGTAGTGTAGTGGAATATGTGACATCGTCAGTCAGGAGACACTCGTACTCAATACTGAGCCGTTGGTAGAAAGTAATTAAGCAGGTTCAAATAACCATCTAAATGAAATTGTTTCCGGTGTTCTACGGTATCTACTCCAGATAGCGGGTCTGTTTATTTAGGTAACGTTTATTAGTTTCTCGCTGATCAGGGAAAAAGAAAAAGAAATCCGCAGGAACAATACGAACCCGAAACAGACCGAAATGGAACGACATATAGTAGTATTTCCAGCTTCAGTAAACAAAAAATGAAATCATATTGAGAGAATTATTAAGCGAATTGTGACTGACTTTGCCATATGAAATCAAAATGTATAAAGTCTAACTTTATACAATGACAGAATTGAGTTATTTTTTGTGCCGACATTGCACAATATAACGTCGCAGAGACCTGAATCACGCTTTCGAAGTTTTGTACATTGTCTACATATGTAACACAATAGCTTGCGAACATGAACAGTCTGAGCTCGACCGCTCCCCAGGCATCACACTTTGCCTACAGAGCGATCTTCGCTTTGGCATTGGCATTTTTTTTAAAAACAAATATCCCTTAAATTAAACTAATATTCTCTAAGTCTCTTTGCCTCGTGTTTGGTATTGTAGCAGTAACAAATAACACATACAACCC
Organism: Asbolis capucinus; assembly: GCA_018249125.1. Classification (NCBI taxonomy): domain Eukaryota; kingdom Metazoa; phylum Arthropoda; class Insecta; order Lepidoptera; family Hesperiidae; genus Asbolis; species Asbolis capucinus. Next base: position 6,364 of record DWJZ01003027.1, read on the forward strand.
GTGAACAAACATCCTTTTGACACAAAATTACCCAACCTGGCCACAAGAATGGGACCCGTCTCTTCACAACAACAGCCTTAAGAATTGCCTTCTCTGTTATCGATCACGGCAGCTCTATTTCAAAATTGTAAGGGTGCCATCGCATTTTAACGCCATTTTGTGTTTACATTTGATGCACACAAAATGGCGTCGGTTTTTTCGCAATAAATGTCATTCCAAACACTTTTGAATTAGCGTTTGGTGGAAACGATAACAGAAAAGATTTTTGTCTAGAGTCTCACAGGGCCGTTCAATCTATGCTAGTAAAAGTTATATTCAGTATCGTAACTTTTCTCGAGTTTAACTAAAAGATTTCGAGTCTGATACAGAAATAAAACGAAAGCAGTTAGCGCTAACTGTTATAGCTTCCGTCCGACTGTTTTACCTAACCGAACTATATTATCGTGACAAAATTATCCTTGAGAACTTTTCATTGTATTTCTATTGTTCTATGTACTCGTAACACTATTGTTTCGTAGCCGATTCGAGTTTTCTGATACGATTTGAGCGCAGAATATTTCTTTTATTCGGTGCAAGTATACTTAATAATAGTAAGGCGCAGATATTTTAAAATCTTTTGCATAGATAAAAAATATTAAATAATTTAATGTTTGTAAGATTGCCTCACATTTCCGAGTGAAGCTAATAAAAGCGTGCTGGAAGGAAAAGTTCCTTCAGTGAAGCGATATTAATGCACATTCGTCCCCACGTAATACTTAACGCTACAGAATTTCCTGCACTTGACCCGTTTGATGCATGACAACTAACGACGCAGTAATGAGCCACTGTTTCAGCCGAGAGCTGCTGGAACGTCAGGCATTCTCTTTCAGCCGAGCGGCACGTACTGAAACGTCAGGCATTCTGTTTTCGCTTCAATCTAATTTGTTAGCTGCATGTCTCATGGCAATGCTTTTATATGAGCTGTCTGTTTTCTGTTAAGAGAAAGAAAGAGAGTTCAGTCATTACGAGTTGTCTGTGTAGCATTTTTTTTAAGTGATTAGCAGGCAAACGAGCTGATGGGTAACTTACGTGATCACCGCTCATGGGCGTTAATAACACCAGAATGAGGTATTTCTAACGCGTTGCCTGCCTGGAAGTAATAGACTGCATACGCGGGGAAGAGAAAGAAATAAGGGAAGTGGTAGATTGCTAAGGCAACTGGGATCAAATATGATAGCAACTGACCCCAGATACACCACTTCCACTTCAGGACAGGAGACAGAAGTAGATAGGGAGGGGAATTGATGAAGGACAAGGAAAAAAAGGAGAACTGGCTCTCGAGCACCAGTCGGAGCACAAGTCGTTTGGCAGCTGATTTAATCAAGAAGGTGGTAGCCAGCCAGCCTGGCTTCGTGAAACCCTACCACCGAGCAGCTGACTTCTGTACGCCTTTACGACACCTTACGCCATCATGGGATTTTGTATTCAATTCGACGGCAGTAATATAAAACATTTGTTATGTAGGCCTATGTGATAGTAAGTTTTAATGTTTTTCTTCCGAACAGTCCTGGGTTCGGATCCAGCCCGGACCTCTAATCTTCAATAGTCATGCGCGTGCTGTAAGTGTCACTTGGTCTGGTAAACGAAAATATTGTGAAGAAACCTGGAAGCCTGCGTGATCCTCATGAAAATTCTCGAAGCATTGTGAAATATACTTCTATCGTACTGCGAAGGAATGGAATAAGATGACCGTGTCGATGTTCCAGTTTGATTATAATCGTAAAGTTGAGAGTGGATAGGCTTTTATTAAGTTAGTGCGCTTTACCATCAGAGATGTCGCCACTTGTCATCAGGTGGTTTCGTAGTCAAGCGCATTTTTTTTATAAAAAAAACTACAAACTTAGCCAGCGTGGTCCACGGCGCTCTAGACCTTTCATATTGTGAGAAGTGAAGACCCGAGCCCAGTGGGATGATCATGAGATGCAATGGTGAGAGGTTTTGAAGGTTTGTAGTCATGAAAACCATTTTCAATACAACTTAATTATTACACGAATAGCAATTAATTTCAGAAAAGAACACAAAATAAAAAAAAAGTAATTTAAACTAAAGATCTTTCATTAGCCACAAGACTCGTTCTAACAATTCATTAGGTACAGTGACCATATAAATAGTATCTCCTCGGTAAGCCAACGTCCGACATCTTTATTTACGGCTTTTACCCGTGAGGTGGCGCTGTGATTGCACGATAGTGGCGCCCCCAGCCACCGCGGCCGTTTGTCAAACGAAGGTTTAACACCTGAACGTTAATTGCAAAAAGCACAGCTAATGTTGGAGGCAGATGATGAAGTATTTCCTTGTTACCATAAACATTAAATTTTACAGCTAATTTATTTAAGTCTTGAAGGAAATATCTGCGGAAATTAATACTAATATTTCTCTAACTAATTTAAAGAGAATTTTGTAGGTTAAAACCTACTCTACTAAAGTAGAGGCGAAGCAACGAAAACTTTTTTGTGTTTATATAACTACTAGGTCCACACACGATTTCGTCTGATATGTTTCGTGGTATTTAGATGAACAGCCTATGCGTTATTCTAGACCAGGGATCAGCAACCCGTGGCCTGCGGGCCACATGCAGCCCTTTGAGCATTTTTAAATTACATTTTTTATGCTTAGAAGGTCAAAAACTGTGTCAAAACATAAAAAGCACTATGATACAAATATTGAGCAAAAATATATAAATATTGTACATAGTAACTCTAAAATGTTAAGTAGATTTGACTAAGTATAAATAATACTAATCTATGTCCCCTCTATGTCCTCTTGCGACCCTCTAGCAAAAATCAAATTTAAAATTGGCCCTTTAATTCAAAAGGTTGCTCACCTCTGTTCTAGACTATAATCTATTTCTGTGCCAAACTTCATGAAAATCCGTTAAGTATTTTTTACGTGAAGGAGTAACAACCTTCCATTCATCCATACATCCTCACACAACATTTTCCATTTACAATAATAGACATAAATAAAAAATAATATTTGTTTCTTATTAATCACAGCTAAAAGGCTCCGAATCCTGAAGAGGCGCAAATATTTTTTGGATCTAAGATCCAAGACATAATATTATGTAAAACAAGCTTAATTAAAAATATTTAAAAACACTAAGCCCTAATACGAACAAAGATACAAAAATCATAACGGTATTGTTAACCGTTGAGGAGTTCCCTTGTCCGGAGACCATGCTGAGCATAGCAGCCGATCCTTATCATAAAAAAGCATTGCCCTCGAAACTGAAGCAGTATGCAAAATTTCAGGCTCCTAGTGTGAGAGGAAGTTGATTTAATTAAGTTTGCAAGATTTGACCCGTAAAAAACAAATATACAAATATATGTACTAACTAATTCTCTTCTCTTCTTATATACATATATATGTATTTCTATATACATTTTATTTTCTTTTTAAATTATATTTTTGTTTTTTAGTTAATTTTATTTGCATGCTAAACTGCACGAAACTATAGGGCAGCACTGAAAACCAGCAGCCGTGGTTCGTAGCCGTTCCATGGCACAAGCTGAGCGTTTTGTCCATTTCGCAATTTCCAATCCCATAAGATTGTAGAACTGTGTTCATTACATATATTTAAAATAATTATGGCGAAATAAATGTGTTTCTTTCTTTCTAATAAACAAATATACACTGCAAGTGAAATAAAAGTAATGAGTACTTTTTCTCTAATAATAGTATGTATCCAGATTCCAGGGGTGGAAGACATTCCCCCCACTTTGTCCCCTCGGTACATCCTTGCCTACTGGTATTATAAAGGAAGCCGTAACGACCAATTACGAAACTCGCGTCGTGTAGACAGTCGCAGCAGATATTACAGAGCTAATACACTATTTTGGTACAGTCTAATTCTCTAATGTTATTAGTGACATATTCCTGAGTATTAATTACCTAATAACATGACGCAAAAATGTAATTATCGGTATATATTCTTGGTATAATGTATGGGAAGTCAGTCACAGTTATTTCATCGTAGGAACATCGAGTTCACTTAATGAAAGCCACGAGTATATTTAAAATGTAAGTTTAAATTATTACAACATACATACAAGGAATTTTAAAATTAGGGAAATTTTAAAAATAAGATATTAACTAGTTCAGTTAGCAAAATTTACTAAAAAAACATGATTAAAATATTGAGGTATTTACGCGTATTTTTTCTGTTTTAATTACTTTTATGTTTTTTTTCTTAAATAAATAGTTTTTTTTCTTGGAGTGTATGTTTGTATATTAGTATGGTAGTATATTTGTTTGTGACAGATTAAATCTTGCAAGCTTAATTGACCTGACCTGATGACAATGCATTATTATAACAAGCATGACCTGATACTACGTTCAGGATTGACTCCCAGAGAACGGACCTAATCAAACGGTTAACAATACAGTTATAAAATTCTGTGAGTTTCTGTATATTATGGATCTATAATTAAAGCTTGTGTTTTTAAATATTTTTAATAAGCCTTGTTCAACTTTGTTTTTTACTTTATTATACATATTAATGCGTACCAATAACAGACATAATTACCTACAAGTTGAATAATAAAACAATACCGCCAGGAAATTTCTTTACTGACAGAATAATGGTTACAGTTTACGTTTTGTAAACCTGTAATATTATTTTTAATCATTTATATTTTGGACAGTCAAGAGTAGTAAAAATATTTATATATTTTTTCATTTAAAATGTGTCTGTAGATCTGTCAAGAAGTGTTAAAGTATCGATATCATCAAAACAATTAACCTTTTTATAACATTATTTGAGAGTAACCATTACTAGGGGTTTTAGTAAAAAATATAGGTATGTGTGATGTAGGAGTTTTCAAGAGAAGAGTTAATAGGCATTAAATAAACTAGTGCGCCGACCATCTTTGTCAGCAAGTTTCCTTCAGTTAGAATCGATGTTAAGTTTTAACTTATATCTACATATAAACAAACACAACTTTTGTTTTATCAATGTAATAAAAGTACTCCATAGTACTCCCATTTAAGTGTACTTATATCTCAGGCACGATAAAAAAATAATGTTCACTGTAGTTTGTCAAGTTTGTATCTGAAATTCTTAATTAAATATAATTAATACATTTTCGGTACATTCGTACTGGAGGTCAATATTAGTTAAGTCACCTGAGTGAGCAATTAATTTAATTAATTCCGTCCGTCCATGATCAAACTTTTTATGATTCTTTTATATTATAAATTAAAAGCTGCCCTCGCTTCGCTTCGGAAGAACCAGATACTAGAAAAACTATACCAAATACACTATCACGGATTTATTTGTAGATATTGATGTCCTTTAAAACTGTAGTACATCACGTTGTTCTATTGTCAATAATTTCTGCATCGTACGCGATATAAGGATTTTTTGGTACTTTTTTCACACGTTGGATTACATTGGTGAAATTTTCATGCGAATCCCTAGTTTTCTCGTATTAAATATAGCCTATATTCATTAGGGATAATGTAGGATTGTATTGGTAAAAGATTTTTTTAAATCGGTCCAGCATTTTTGGAGCCTATTCAATTCAAATAAACAAACAATGGAATTATTCCTCTTTATAATATTAGTATAGATTTAATTCGTGTTTAGAACACTATAGAATACTAAATTTTATGAAAAATATGTCCTTTACGCATGCCGCGCCAATTCATAATTAAGACTACATTTTATTAATGTTTGTTGTATGTATGTTGTTATGTATGTGGTATGTATGTGTGTTGTATGTTAAGTTTATTTATGTACTTGTTCGTGTGAATATTATAAATAATTTACGTCTTGTTGATTATCTTGTTAAACCCTGTGCTAAGTAAGTGTAAGTATGCTCGTACTTCCACAACTTATCTTGATAAATTAAACTCGTTGGCTCTCAATTTACTAACATCGGACCGAGCCGAAATCATTAGCGTTAAAATGTATATTATTTTAACTTCTCACATCTATTTTAGTATTTAATTAGAAATTATCAGCACATTGTCAACACAGTAATAAAGATTTATTGACCAAAAAGCTTATTGTTGATCTGCTGTGTCCCATATAAGTATGTTATATAAATAAATAATGCCTGTTTTTGTATATCTGTATGTAGTTAATATAAAAACTGCTATACCTTCGTGTGCCGGCGACTTCGACGACTTTGCAACGTGTTCGTCGCCACCAACACGGCTGCAGCGTCCAGTAAGAGGAGGAAGCGCTCCTGGCCCAGCCCTCCTCCGGGAACAGTAGCACCTGAGGTAAGAACAGACACAGTTGTAGTTGCAGGGAACTTTACTGTACATAATAATTACATTTACTGACTGACTTGAAGCAGTGGGGCGAGGCAGTTCCAACTTTGGTCGCGAGACTGATTTCGTACAAGTTAATTGCTACGGTCATTGAATATGAGGAAGACGAGGAAACTTGCTACCCTGAGAGTTGTCCGTAAGGTTCTAGAAAGTAAGTGAAGTCCACCAAACCACACTTGACCAGCATGGTGGGCAATGGGCACCCCTCATCTAATGAGAGGAGAGTCCAGTAGGGGGATGAAGATTGATTGGAAGCTGGCCCAGATTATTCTGCCATAGAAACAATTAAAATTGACCTGTCATCTCGCGGGAAGAAAACCCTATGTAAGATGGAGATAGGTCATTGACTACCACCTTGGTCAGTTGCAGATTGGCAGACTTGTATTAAATATTTTGAAATTCAATAACACCCCAGCTAGAGAATTGAAATAACAGCAATAAAAGTATCTAACCAAAATTCCTTCTATTTCTCTCATTCTAATTCGGGAACAAAATTTAACAATAATGTCTTAGCCATCTTCAATTGGAGCCGCGAGCGATTCCATGAAAGATCGAGTACAAATTTGCTAAATTAGAAAACTTTACAAGCCTTTCGACGTCGAGTTGAAAAATAGCTTTTTGACTAAAACTAATATTGCGGAGGCGAAACAAAACAGCGGAGTTGTAACGAAGTTGTTTTGAGCGCTCGAGTTTACAACCGCGGGCGGTGGGAGCGGCGCGCGGCCCGTCTTGCCGAGTCTCGGGTATTGCCCGCACCGTCAGCGATAACAGCGGAAGCATATTGCGAGCCGAGAGCCGGAGACTCGCACGCCCGATTGGCTCTCGACATTCCGAACTCATTTTCTTCGTGGAGCAATATTTTTTTTTCTTTAAAAAGTTTTCCTCCTTTCGCCAATATTGCGCCAGTTTCAAAGATGCTCACTCGTTGGGGATGAAATCGGTTTCACGTCGAGTGAACACTCTAATGGCCGGGTTCCGGACGCTACGGGCGCACGGGGACAATGATCACGACCATAGATTTATGAGTGCGAAGAGATGGATTGTACGAAAATATCTGCAGTCAAGTTGGTAGTGAACCGACCTGAGATGAATGTTTGTTTTCGCGTGGCTGTGTTGTACTTATCAAATCAAATCAAAATGATTCACGTAGGTATTGATAATATACTTATGAACCTCATACCATATTGAATCTGCCACCGTTTTGGAAAGGTTGGGGGGGAGATTGGGGATTGGGGGGAAGAAACAGCGAAAAATACTCTTCATCACATGTTTTAAATTATTTTACTATTGAGTACAAAATATAAAGAGTAGAAAAAGATTAATATATATATATATATGAACTTCGCAGAGAAGTGAGAATATAATGAAAAAAAAAATCTACCTAATACCTTTCTCCGAAAATTACGCAAAAAGAGGCATGTGAAATTAGGTACAGTTAAAAATTCTATCAGAAAGAGTGCAGAAATCTACTATATATTTCATAAAAAATGCATAAAACACAAAATAAAAGGTTACACACCATATACTTGGCACACACTGCCGTTTGGTGATTTTAATACTGTCAATGACAGTTTATTTTTGAATTAAATAAGGATTAAATTTCAGACAGAATGCCTAATTTTAATAATGTCGCATTTAAATTAATTTGTATACTCTCTATCCCTTTCGTTCTGTAATCTATGAGAAAGAGTTCGGCGCGCGCCCGCTGGACCTGTCACCGACCCTTTGACAACTCTAACTATTGTTAAATGTATTAAGAGCGTTTCGTTGTTCTAAATTTAAAACTCCGATTGGATATTTTAAAACTACTTAACGTACGAGTCAACAATAAAAGTCTGCATCAATAATTTAGGTATATAAGTGATGTAAATTTTTGTAATTGTATACGAAATAGGTAATTTTTGTTATCCAAAATATAGTCATCTCAACCTATCACGGCTCACTATTGAGCACGGGTCTCTTCTCTGAATGAGAAGGTTAAGGACATGGTCCACGCTGGCCAAGTGCGGATTGGGAGACTTCACGCACCGTTGAGGTTTGCAAACTCCCCGGCACGCAGGTTTCCTCAAGATGTTTTCCTTCACCGTTATAGCGACTGTCATTTAAATGCTTAAAACGCACATAGCTCAGAAAAGACAAAACTGCGAGCCCTCTGAATCGAACCCGAACCCCCGAGTAAGAGGCCGAATTATTAACCACTGCGCTAACACCGCTTCACCACTACAATACATAACAATTTATAATATAATATGTAACATTATTTAACAATTTACAGGGTAGTGACAGCTTATCGATATGACCGTTGGTGCCTCAAACGACAGGTCTTGGGTTCGAAGCTACCTATCTATCAATAAGCTTATAAGTGAATGCGACGCACACCGCTAATTCCCAAAGTTATCAGCTTATCAAAGTTGATTATCGCTTGCTACGGTTAAGGAAAACCACGCGACGAAACCTCCACCCCCCAAGAGTTCTGCAGTTCTCGAAGGTACGTCCACCAGTCCACGCTTGGCCAGCGTGGTGGACTATGGTCTGTACCCCTCATGTTTTGAGAGAGACTCGAACCCAGTAGTGGGACAGGTATGGGTTCTAATAAAATGGCAGAATTACATTAAATTGTATATCAGTACAACTTAGCATAATATTCAAGAATATCCTAACAAATGAAATAAAATGCAAATTTAATATTTCGTCGTAGGAGTCAAAAGCTCACTTTACGAAAGTCAAAATTTTACAATGCAAGGTTCCTACATAAGTTATAAATTTATTAATCAAACAAGTAAAAGAATATTAAAAAAAATTTTTTGATAAAGCCTAAAAGAAATTTGTCTTTAACAAATCCAAACCCCCAACACGACGTTCCCCTTACAAGTTGTTCAGTGTAATGCTAATAAATTGACATAATTAAATGTTTTGTGAAGTATATGTAGCGAAATAAATGTCCACATACTGTAACATGCAGAACCACCGTTCATGCATATTCATCGGGGGTAGAAAATACCTCTGAAGCTGTTTAATATTCAATTGCACTCTTTAGCCCGGCCGGTCGCTCGACTCACTTTTCACGCGACGACTCACGTCACTCCCGATGAGTTTTATCGAGTGTTGTCGCCCAATTACCGAGCATCCTCGCAAACACTCGTCACTTTTAATTGCTTTCCAATTGGACGCCATTCAATCATACTTTTGCTTTGCTTTCGTGATTGAAATGTTTTATATTCATAACGATATCAGACTCAGAAAGGAATCTCTTGTGAATGGAATTGTTTGATGTGGACAATGATTTTATATTTTGTTATCAAGTGTAGGTGTGACATTCAATCAAACTTTTTTGACAATGGTGCATCCGACTTGAAGTAGTGATAGTCTAGTGGTTAAGAATTGAACCTCCTACTCTGGGGGTCCAGGTTCGAATCCCACGCGTTTCTGACTTTTCGGAGTTATGTGCGTTTTAAGCATATAAATGTCACTTGCTATAAAACATCGGTAAGAAACCCGCGTGCCGGAGAGTTTGCAAAACTCAAAGGTGTGTGAAATCTGCCAATTCGTACTTGGCCAGCGTGGAGGACTATGGACTTAACCTTCTCATTCAGAAAAAAGATCCGTGCTCGATAGTGGGACGTCATGGGTTGAGATGATGATGCACCCGACTTCAAAATATTGGTTTATTATTAGTGTAGAAAATTAAAGTTAGTTTATAATAATATATAATTATACAATTATTTCAAACATTTTAAGATGGCATTATTTCATTTTGATAAACTTTTACTATATTTTTTTGTCTTAATATTTATATATAAATTATGATATCATATAAATGTGGGATTATGTTCCTTGGGACTCTCACCCGTCAAACTTCTCTTCGAATACAAAGTTTGTAACTTTTTTAAATACTTTATTGTAAAAAACGTTCAAGATAATCTATTGAGCTTTTAGTATCACCTAGCTTGGTTTTTCGCAGTACAATATCTTCCTCCAAAGCACCTTTTGACCCAGTTTCATTAATAGCCAGCTTTGAGACTATCTTCAATAGTTAAAGCCATATTAACAATAAGTGCTTGCTAATTGAAATTACGAAGCAGACGATCTCGCCCCGTTAGCTTTTATAAACAGAACTGAAGTAACTATGACATAATACCTTAAAAACTGGCTTTTGAGGAGGTTTGTTGGTTAGTTTATACTTTATGGTATTTCTGAAAGAGTTACAGTGGGGCTTAATGCCATAAGGCATTTTCTGCCTGACGACCCCGGTGGTGAAAAAAACTTGGGGTAGGTATGACAAACACTGATGTTAATAATATATATATGTATATATATAGTATCTGTCAAATATATAATCGTTTATTTAGCAAAATAATTTTTGTTACATCATAAATAGAAACCCTGTCTCCCAGTAAAGCGTGACTGTGGCCTGAGAGGCAGTTCCTTCCCAATGCAGTGGTACAATACTATATAGAAATAAAGATAAAAGTAATGATATTATGATTGTTGTTGTTTATGTGTGACTGTGTGTGTTTATGTGAGTGTGTTGTTTACTTTTATCGTCATCATGACTTCAGCCATGATATTACCTACTGATTGACGCAAGGATTTTATCGTAAGCAATTTCCTGTCCACAGTTCATGCATACTTAAGAATTCATTCATAAGGATATAGAACGTTCTCAGTTACTTAATTTTTTTTTATGGTGGTATTTAAATTTCCCCCATAGTTTTGACATAGTTATCAAGAATCTTTAGCTTGTAACAGGCTCGCTGTGGCATGCAATGCTCAAATTAAAAAACTTTGAAGTCTCGTCGAAATTATAAAAGGTTCCGATTTTTCTACGGAATCTCAATAATGTGTCTGAGTGTCAGGCTATCCATATAATATTACGCGCTCAGGGAAGGCGGTAACGCCTCATGTATTTCGAAGTGGAAAAATATAGATACTTAATTAATTGATTTTCCCCTTAAACTTACATAGACACAATAAAAATGTATTGTTGTTAACTAAGAGGTTGTTAGAGGTGGAATATATTTTTCCATACTTAATTAATTTTTCATCATAATCATAATGAATTCAACCCATCATGGCCCACTATTGAGCACGGGTTTCTACTGTAAATGAGAAGGTTAAGTCCATAGTCCACCACGCTGGCCATATGCGGATTGGCAGAAGGTGTTTGAACCTTTGAGTTTTGCAAACTCCCCGGCATGCAGGTTTCCTCACGATGTATTCCTTCACCGTTAAAGCGAGTGACATTTAAATGCTTAAAAC
>DWJZ01003028.1:0-17938 GCA_018249125.1 Asbolis capucinus
ACCGGCCTGTCAAAAACCGGCCGGTTAAAGTTAAATGACCCGGGTTCGATTTATATAGTATTTTTTTGATATTAATTATATAATTCGTATAAACGCTCGTCAAGTGCGGATTGACAGACTTCACACACCTTTGAGTTTTGCAAACTTCCCGGCATACAGGTTTCCTCACGATGTTTTCCTTCACCGTTATAGGGAGTGACATTTAAATGCTTAAAACACACAACTCCGAAAAGTCAGAAGTGCGTGCCCTGGGATTCGAACCCGGACGCCCCAAGTAGGAGGCAGAATTCTTAACCACAAGGCTATCACAGCTTTTTTGCATTTGCCTTTTACTACGTTTCTTTTTAAGAAGCAAAGTAAATCAAGGTTTGTAAAGAATGGGTATTATAGTGTTAATGAATAAATTAATGACAACGATGTCTGATTCTAAGTGATTTTATATGGTGTTAGCATAACTTTTAAAAGATGTGCCGAGGAGTTTCTTTTGCCATTTCTTCTCCTCTTTATTATGGCACCAGTCTGAAACGGTAGTAGATTCCCAAAACATTGACGTACATAAATGTATTGAAAATACCTACATTAAGTTTTTATTTTGACTTTGTATAAATATTAACAATGAACTTCTTTCAGATCTTCTGACCGATGACATCACGAAGGCTGCGAAGTGCGCGAAAAAGATCTACAAACGTCAGGGGTTCAATGCCTGGTATGGCTGGAAGAACCACTGCCGAGGATCCCTGCCTGACATTAGTTCCTGCTAGATCTTTCTTCTCTCTCTAATACTTATTTTCTATTTTATAACTGAGGCTCTATCTCCATTGTACCTAATAAGTAATATACTTAAATAAACTATTTTAAAATTTAATTCCTCAATTTTTTTTCCCACTGGACTGAAGTTTTGGCAAAGGGGAAATATCCCTACGGCTATGTGGGTAGTCGAGCTCTGACAATACAAAAATATTTTTTTCGCGCCGATATGTCTATCCAGTCGCATGTCTCGATAGATGGCGGTGAGAAATTTTTGACAGGATGACAAATATCATCTGTCATCGGTAACAAATGTGTGTACCCATAAAATAGAGTACGATGAGACGAGTTTAAAATCATATAAAATAGTTCCAGTTCAGCTTACAACATTTCATCCGAATATACATCTTAATATAGTATATAAAACTCAAAGGTGACTGACTGACTGACATAGTGATCTGTCAACGCACAGCTCAAACCATTGGTGGCACACATGTATGTAGATGATATGACGTAGGCATCCGTTAAGAAAGGATTGCGATAAATTCTACCCCCAAGGGTATAAAATAGGGGATGAAAGTTTGTATGAAACTTTGTCAATTTTAATTAATAATCACACTTCTTAACGTGAGCGAAGCCGCGGGCAAAAACTGGTAACTACATATACGACTAAATTATATCTACCAACACAGCATCAAAACTTCATGGTATCTTTTTAAATTTCCTTCAAGGCAGGCAACGCGTTAAAAACACTTAGTCTGGTGCAGCTAATGTCTATGGACGGTGGTGTTGACTTACCATCAGGTGACCATCTGCTAGTTTGCCTGCTTATCACATAAAAAACTGAATGATTGTTATAGATGCACTTGAATTCCATCGTTTTAAATATAGTTTATATTGATTGTAATTTTTACGAGTGACTAGTTGCGATAACATTCATTGGATGGGTTAATAATATTTCAAGGTCTCATATTAAGATTCTCTCGGTCTCTGATTAAGAAAATATTTTAACATTGGAACTAGAGGTTAAATTATTGTTAACGAAAAAAAAATTATGCGAGATTCCACGCTTCTCAGGTTATTTAAAGTCATATGTCCCACAGCATACCAGTTGTTAACTCGTATCGGAGGTCTTTGGGTTGCTTCTCAAGTTGGTAACCACTCGTAAGTGACCAAAATAGGCGACCATTATTGATCAAAACTTCATGAGCGGTTCCGTGCTGAGGTACGTAAAATACATCCTAAATTCTAAGTCTTGGTTATATTTGTTGATCTTCTGATAACGCAAGGCCTTCTAGCGGTTTCAAAATCTTTGAAACATTTTGCCACCAGTGCGTAACTATAGGGGTAAAATGCCAGTTACTCGCGGCCTGGTAGGGCTTGCAGCCTGGTGGGGCCTCGGACTTGATGGGGCTTCCGACCTGATGAGGCCTCCTATAAGGCTATGTACTCGTACAAATAATATTTTGTTGTCATTAATTGTTCTTGAGGCCCCAAGCAACGATTCATCAAGGGCCTAAGATGCTAGTCGCATTAGAAAAATGTTTTGTAGAATGCTCTTTAAGACTTCACCAGTGCTCAGTAGCGGCCCATTAATGTGTCAAAGACACACATTTATGTGTTTTTATTTAAGCAACGCTGTACAGAGACTCCCGCTATTTGGGTCAGACTGAACAATGAGATATTTCACAAAGTTAGCGCATAGTTTGCACCCGCTTTGGAATGCGTAGCAAATATTATCTTACGTTATTCTAGAATATTAATGAAACGCTTGTCTTCATACTTGTATTATTGTATTGTTCATACTTGTATTAATTTATTGTTCATACTTGTTTTATTGTATTTTTAAGTTGCGTTGTGTTCTAGATATGATTTTAGAGTTCATTACTACTATAGTTAAGACTAACAACTCTTTCAGAAAGTTAAAAATACAAAAATAAATTTGTTTGTCTGTTACCTAGTCACGCCTTAACTACTAAACCGATTTTGATAAAACTTGATAAAAAGAAGAATAGAACTCGAGGAAAAACAAAGTCTACTACTATCTTGCAGAACCCTATCTGTCTTAAAGTTATTTAATTCTATCGTTAACACACTCTCGGCTTCAGTCACTGATGGCCGACTGTTGAGCATCTCTCTCCTCATACTTAGTTCTAGAGCAGAGTTTCTCAACCTTGGGGTGCGCCTCGCTTGGGGTGCCTGGCCAGTTTTCAGGGAAGGCGCGAAGCATCATAGATTTTAATTATTTTGTACTAAGTAAATGTTTATAAAGGTATTGATTACCTACATATCTATATTAATATTATTAAGAAGAAAGATTTGATTGTTTGTTTGTTTGAAATGAATAGGCTGTGAAACTAATGGACCGATTTAAAAAATCTTTTACCATTAGAATCCTACATTATCTCTGATGAACACAGGATATATGTATTTAATACGAGAAAATATAGGGAACCGCGTGAAAATTTCGGCAATGTAACCCGACGTGTGAAAAAAGTACCAAAAAAAAAACTTATATCGCGGACGCTGCGGAAATGATTGACAATAGAGCAAAGTGATGTACTACAGTTTTATAGGGGATATCAATATATACAAATAAATCCTTGATAGTGTATATCTGTTACAGTTTTTTGGTAATTGGTTCTTCCGAAGCGAAGCGAGTACAGTTTCTAATAATAAATATAATAAAAACTATAATGTTGTTTTGCTCCAACCAAACACTCATGAATTATCTATATTGCAAGGGAGGGATGATAATTTTCGCAAGTTGCTAGGGAGGCGCGACTCCAAAAATGTTGAGAAACTTTGGTTTAGAGCATACTTCATCACGTTGATCCAATGTTGGTTGGTGTCGGGGTTAGTTGCCAACCCATATGTCAGGTGTTTTTACACCACCCGTAGGCTTCCCACGAGCCTTAAGGTTTGCTGTCCAACGTCGAAAATCGAGATAGCATACTTTACTTGCCCTCCGAAAGTAGGAACAAGAATTTTTGCCACTAACGGTCACCATCCTCCTACGGTCCGCGCCCGATGTTACATAACTTTTTCGACCGCTTAAAATCGTACAAACGATGAACGATTCATACTTCAATACTAGTGGACTGCGTCCTGCGTCATGCAGATGTCACAAAATGGACAACACGAAACATCACAAATAGCACCAAACTCCGAGAATATTCACGATACATCATCAACCCTAGAACAATAATTCACCTTTTACTTAAATACTTGGTCCGCCCGGTAGGCAAACCCTGGTTTCACAGCAAAAGAGTCCCTACAAAACACATTGTTTCTAATTTAACATACCGTAAGCTCTTATTAAAATATTTTCATACGTTTTTGTAACATTTCTTATGAATTCTCAGCTCCCGTTGGTCGTATCGTTATCCATTCGAATCAGTAATTTCTGAGATTAGCACGTTCATACATACAAACAAACATTTCAGCTTTACAATGATATCTATATTAATATTATAAAGCTGTAGAGTTTGTTTGTTTGTTTAAACGCGCTAATCTCCGGAACTTCTGGTGCGATTTGAAAAATTCTTTCAATGTTAGATAGCCCAATTGTCAAGGAAGGCTATAAGCTCGGCTATAAGGAAGGCTATATATCATAACGCTAAGACCAATAGAAGCGGAGCACCAAAGAAGGATGTTTCGGGGGGTTTGTTTCGGGGGATTTTTTCCTACTGCGAGCGTCTGCTGCGTGAGCTGTGTAAACGGTTAAAGTTTCGCAAAAAACATGTATGACAGAAACAAAGTCACGGGTTAGCCCAAAGTGACTATTCCACGCAGACGGGGTCGCGGGCAGAAGCTAGTCATAGAAAAACTATCCAATCTACTATAACTATCCAGTCTGTCTCGTCATAAAAGCTACAAACATGCATAATTGTGTCTAAATTGCTCCAGTGGTTTCAGAATTACCATTGAAATTTTCACCCATTATCCCATGGGAGCAATGCAGGTTTTTGGGATAAAAAGTATTCTTCTCGTATATCCGTTGCCCTAACATGAGCTAAAAACATGCAAAATTTCATCTAAATTGTTCCATTGTGCCGTTGTATTTAATATACAAAATATTTAATATACAAATATATATACAATATTTAATATAAAAATATTCAATATACAATTTACCCTGTTACATTTTTATTATTAATATAGATGTCTGCACATAAAATTTGTCAAAAATTCCTACAAAACGAATGTTAATATAAGAACTCGTAAAAGGTGTAAGAACAAATCATTCTGTCTCGCGCTTCATTCACTAAGAATCACAAAGAACTTCTGTTCCTTTGATATTCCCGTATTTTCTAAAAGACTAGAAAGTGGATAAAGATCCGCCGTAGGAAAACACTGGGTTTTTCCGTAAGGAAATTAATTGCTGCGAGGGGAAATGTAAGTCTGAAACTAAAAGATTTCCGTCATGACAATTTCTTTATTGTACGAAATTATCAATAACGGTTACATAAAAATAACTACAATTAATTGAGTTATAGTAAACTAGATTCCGCCTACAGCTTCGCGTGGTGTATTGGGGGAAAGATATTAGGCTGTGTTATTCCAAACTATATATAATCTTTGTAATCAAACTATATATAATCTTTATAATCAAACTATATAATGTATAAATCAAACTATATAATCTTTCTCCGTGCCGAATTTTATTAAGATCCGTTCAGTACTTTTTGCGTTTAGGAGTAACAAACATACACCTATCTGACAATTCTTACATACTTTCGCATTTATTTATTAGATTCCGTCCGCGACGTTGCCCGCGTGTTATGTAGATAAAAAGTAGTCTATTTGTTATTGCAGACTATCTATCTCTGTGCCAAATTTCATCCAGATCTGTTTTATTTTTTGCACGATGGAAGACATATCCACCA
Organism: Asbolis capucinus; assembly: GCA_018249125.1. Classification (NCBI taxonomy): domain Eukaryota; kingdom Metazoa; phylum Arthropoda; class Insecta; order Lepidoptera; family Hesperiidae; genus Asbolis; species Asbolis capucinus. Next base: position 5,637 of record DWJZ01003028.1, read on the forward strand.
ATATATCTATTTTCACATATCTACTTTCGTATTGTATCCACCAATATATCTATTTTCACATATCTACTTTCGTATTTGTAATGCTTAGTATATTACAACAAAGTATTAGCTAAACTTAGTAAATTTTCAAAGTTCTTCTGGCAATTACTGTGTAATTTATGGCACTCCTAATAAGGAGTGTTTGTGTAATGCAAGCATAAATTATTCCTCTGTTTTACGTTCTTGACATAATTCATGCGGAAACACGGCGTGTGATGTAAAATTAAGACGATCTTTACAAATGACTTCAGTGGCTGTCTAGTAGTGTCTGTCCTACTGAGGAGGTCTACTTCATACCAAGCTGCTCCTTGATTAGTGGAGGGGTGACTTACAAGTGTCAGAAGATTTTATACCTACGAAAGACTCCGACATAGCTTAACAATTGCTTAGGGTCACAAGCGAGACCGATGGCTTTACTGCCTGTTCTCTGCTCTTGCTCATGGTGTTTTTACCACTAGCGGTCACCCATCCTCCTACTGACCGCGCCTGCTGTTGCTTAACTTTTTCGATCGCTTATAATCGAAACAACCAGCTGAGCTACGTTCGCTGCATATCTTCAAAATATTCAAATGAACGTAAAATTTGACAACATTAATCTTTCAAGAACAGATTTGAAAACGAAGTCTCGCGTACTGACAAAGCTCGCTGGAAATGGCCAGCTTTTGAAGCAATTCCATCCATCCATTTAGCATTGTGCTGGTTGATACAGAGCTCAGTGATAGGAAGCCGGCGCCATTACGTTGTTGGGTTGGAGAGAAATAAATTCAAACCTTAACTAATCTTCTAATATAGGGCAATTCTTCAACTGATGTAATTGAGTTCCAGAATACATTCGTCACTTACAATAAGAACTGGAAGTTGGTGGATGGGTCAAAGATGAATTGAGAATACTATAGAAATGAAATTTTGTGTAATTTAGGAAAAGCAGTGCCATCTTTTTTTAACCTTAACAGTTTAAATAACTAAACTAAATATTGATAATTTAATGTAGTACTTACTGTATTCTTCACCAATAAGGTGTTTAGGGCGGGGTGCTTTAGGCCACGTCAAGCGGAGATATCGGAGATCAATAGAGGGCCAGGATTGGCTTGAAGAAGCTGTTGTACTTATTTAGTATTAATCTTTTATACTAGATGGAAGCGCAGAAAAACATGGTTTAACAGAATCAAAAATGTAATGTTCTTTTTGTATTTTCAACTTCGCGCCACCTGCTACCGTTTAATTACCACTTAAGGTAATATATTGTTGTTGCTGAACATTTTTGAATGCCCTCGAACATTTTATGTAAATTAGTCCCTGTAGTAATTCTGCTGTTCTCTTTATAATGAGAATAATCGGTATTTTAACAGACTTTGTATAAAAGGAGAAGTTCTTAGTTTAGAATGTAGAAGACTGCTTTTTTTATCAACTTTAGAAAAGGAGAAGGTACTCGGTTCGTGTGTATTTTTTATATATGTCACCTCAGAACTTTTTATCGATTTTGATATATATATTTTTATAGATCGAAAGCTGGTCATTTTATTTTGATTTCAGCGACATCTGACGAGCAGTTGTGGAGTTATTTTTACTTTTAATATTTTACTAATTCTTATACTATATTACTGTAAGTATAAGGGACATCTAGCGAGAGGTTTGCATTATTAGCATTTCTGTGATTTTCTTATTTTTTTTTATTTCCTTGTTATTGGGTATTCTGAATTTTATGATTATTTTTTTGCTTAAAAGCTCGTATTTGTCGGATAAATGCATTATGTGAGGGACATCTGACGTCTTTTTGAGAATTATTTAATAATGCGGATTTAACTGGTTTCGACTATGTTGACAATGGTCGTTTCATTGTATTACTTGTCCGAGGCATTTGAAGTCGGTTTTTTTGATGATAAAAATTATTACATGATAACTGGGGTTACTAATTTTGATGATTCTTTTTCGAAAGCTGATGCTTGTCATGTTATTTTGAGCGATATCTGACGAGTAGTTATTTAGTAATTTTTTTAATTTTTTTTATTTGCATTATAACTTTTGGGTGTACCAATTTTGATAATTATTTTGTATTTGAAAGTTAGTTGTTGTCACTATATTTCCCACTTATGTTTCACTTATTTTTTTACGACATCTAACGAGTAATTTTTGAGATATTCGTTTTTTTTATTATTTTCTTTTGTCCGTTATAAATTTTTTTGGGTGTAAGTTAAATTCACCTCTTCGCCAAATGTTTTAAGAATGCCTTTTTAAAATTGGTGTATTTTGCAAGTAGTGTAATTTATAATTTATTTTCAAATGATTTGTACTTTATATGACTACTTCAAAATTAGGTTAATATTGCTTACACAGTTTTGCTTTTGAACTGGCTAAATAAATTATAGAAACTTGGGTTGAACACACACCAAAGAGCATTGGAGCAGTGTGGTTGAGTGTGCTCCAGGCTTCCTCAATTATAAGGAAGTACCCGTGCTCAGTATTGTGCCAGTAAGGGATTGAAGTCAATAATGGCTTAACATAAACCGTAAGCGGTTCACCTTTTGCTGAATTCTAAGAACATTCAATAATATTCCACGAAGATATTAAGAAGTACCGTTCACCTACAAAATCTTTTTATAAAACTTTTAACATAATCCGAAAAAAATGTTACGGACAGGGCTTCCTAAGTGTTAGTTCGCACCATTTACACAAATGAATGATAGGGTCGCAACGACCTGGTATTTTGTTAATTAAGTATAATTACACAAATACTACTAGGGTGGCATACCCTCCTATGGCTTATAAATTATGGGAATATGGGCAATTATAAGCACTTTTATATGTATACTAACTAATATTTTACAGCCGAAGAATTTGTTTGCTCAGGATTTGTGCCGTATTGGGACGGCTTAGAAAACAAACCTCAATCCCATGCTGACCTACCAGGGTGTCATAAAAGGCTTATAGAAGTCAGCTGCTCGGCGGTAGGGCTACGCAGAAGGTCACCCGTCAAGTGACCCGTCAGGTGACCTGCTCGTTTGCTTGCTTATCACATAAAAAATTGGACCTACTATTTCGAATTGAGAAGTATATTTTTGTTGGATAGTCCATTTATCAAGGAAGGTTATAGACTATATAAAATAACAAGCGGCCCGCCCCGGCTTTACACGGGTATAAAATATATAGCCTATGTCACTCAGGGAAAAAAAAATCAAACAGCGCTCATCCAAGCGATAACGCCAGTCCCTTTCAGATGACGTCTAATGTCATATTTCCAGCAGATGCTCCCTAGGAAGCAACGCTTGCGCCCCGCCTCTCCAAGTAGGGTCGCCTCCGAGGCTTAGAGGCCAAACGGTTAAAGCCAATGTCAGGTGGTGTTTAGTGGGTAGGCACCTAGGTCTATCGTGAGTCCGACATAACTAGTACAGCCAGCTGTGCTGGTATGCATGAACATTCACCACCTCCCTCCCGCGCATCTCCGGAAGGTAATCCTTTCGCTTTGTCTGGACGCAAAAAAAAATAGTGAAAAAAATAATTAAAGCACGCTGTGCACCGCCTACCGACCGGTAACTCCGCAACCGCTATTCCTCTGCATTTTAAATCTGTAATATCTTGGAAAATATTAATTTTAATTACATGCTACAGCATATACCATAAACTCCATATTGATCTATATTTAATCAACAATGTATTGAAGGCACTTAATTGGATAAGGATTAATGCTGTGTTGCTTAAAATTGCTTTGAAAATAAACCATTGTTTTTCGTAAAAAGTAAAGAACAAAAAAATGCTATTGTGGGTTATCCATAAGAGATAATCATATTCCATCGCGGAGTTTTCTGTAGACCTTTTCAAGGTGTACAAATACTTAGTATATTATTTTGATAAATCTTACTGATTTGGGATATAGAACGTCAAATATTGAGTCACATTTTTAATGCTTCCAAATATTTTGCAGGGTTATAAGCAATAAAAAAAATATCGGTCGATGATTTCAAAATCACCCGATTGATTGGAATCCGTGGCAGCGAATTGCGCCCTACTTTATAACTCATATTTTATAGCAGGATTTATCCATGCATAGCGTAAAACGCACATCTAAACATTTTGAGCTACACAGGAGCATTTTCGAAAGCGGTCGAAAAATGGCGGTGGACGCATGCGCGGTTCCCCGCCGACCTCGGCAAGCGTGTCGCTGCCAGTTCAGCCCCGGTGTTGATTTGTGATGTGCGGATGGGAGGCGCGGGTTGGGCGCGCGGCGAAGCGCGTGTCGCGGACGATTCCGACTTTGAAACACTGAAAACACTCCTCGCTTCTGAGGATGGATGGAATCTGGAGTACGAAAGGGATGGAGTGAAAGTCTGGGCTGAAGACGCAGCACACGGCGCTTTACGGACGGTCAAGGTATTTAGCGCGCTAATTAATCCTGTGCTCATTTGCATTTTGTTTGTTTAAATGCGGGTTAAATTTTGAGCGTGTAAATTTTTATTTACGCTTCATCAGGCTCTTAAAATGCCGTTACTTATGAGTAAAATAAAATGGGAATTTTAACTTAAGTTTTTTACGTTATAAGTTAGCGCTTAACTACTATCCCACCTGATGATAACTGACGATGAAGTCTTCGATGATAAGGCGCTCTAACTTTTTAAAAGCCTATTCACTCTTGACTTGAAGACATTTACATTGTAATCGAAGACCGAGTGTTCATTTGAATTGTTTAAATGAATGTCTGCTGCAGTGTGAAAGCAACTTTTCAATTTACTGAACTGCAGTCTAAAAAGTGCAATATAAGCGTATTGTTTGAGACCGAACTTCCAGGAAAACTAGGTCTGGCCGTTGACCCGTATCTGGCCTAAGAAATTAATAGAGTTAAACGAGAAATGCCCGGGTGTTACTTTAACAGAGTGCTTTTCAACGATGCTTTTAAATATTTTAATTACATTATTGTTATTTTTAACGCAGGTACTGCTATTGGTCTACTGAACGGGAGATCTTGGGTTCAAGTCCTGCGCAAACCAAGATTTTTCAAAATGATGTGCATATCAGAAGTTGATTGTCACTTGCTGTGAAGAAAACATCGTGAGGAAAACAGCCCTCTTGAAAGTTCTTCGTAAAGTTCTCAAAAGTGTGTGAAGTCCACTAATCCGCACTTGGCCAGCGTAGCAGACTCTATCCTATGACTATGTGCCCTCACATTGTGAGAGAACCGAAGCCAGTAGTGAGGCAGTAGTGGGTCGCATGTATTAATTTTATTATTTTCTTTGTACATAGTATTCGCGAGTTTACTGAACTGATCTGGAAGAAATTTGGCACAGAGATAGATTTATAGTCTGGATTAACACATAGTGTACTTTTTATCAACGTACCACGCGGGCAAAGCCGCGGGCAGACACTATTTTAATTTGTATTTTTGTTATTTCCTGACTTAATCACCATCCAGAATGCCTTAATTTCATGAGGCTGCCTTTTCAGGCTTTAGCATAATGAAAGCTGTTGAAAATTTTCAAAAGTTATTTCAAAGGTTGTTTAGTAAGGGAGTTCCTAGAGTTATTGCTCTTTTGAGAGCTTGTGAAGCTTTCTGGAATAGATATTTTGAAAGTTTTAAGTAGACTGGCTCGTTAAATTAATAAATGTAAGGTTAGGGGGTTTTACAAAGTAAGTTATTTTAGGGTTATTAAAGTTACTAGCAATTGCCTGCGACTTCTACCGCGTGGTCGTGGTTTTAGGTGGTGGTCAAAATGCCGCCCTATGCCATATGTGAATTACTTGCGAATATATGATACGGTTCAAAATCTGTTTAGTGGTTTAGGCGTTTCGCATTTATAATGTTATATAGTAGGGATTTTCGGGGTCACTCGTGATCATCATCATTTATCATGATAATTATCGTCATCACATATCATTATAATTATCATCATCAGTATTATAATATCTATTATTTCTCAGAATAACCCAACACGGCCATTTGATCGCAAACTAAGCATTAGCTCGTACTATGGTTGTCAGGCAACTGATAAACATACATATATATTTATAAATAAGTATTGAAATATTTTTTTTATGACACACATATTTGTTTATCACAGAAAACTTTGTTCTTGATGGGGATCGAACCCTTGACCTCTGCCTGGCATTAACTAATTTCTTTTTTGTTATCGAGAGGTTATATATTTATACCCGAAACTAAAGGTTACGGGTTATGTAGGATTTCTACCTACTAAAAACCCCCGGGTATCCATCCAGCGCATATGGGGAGGCAAAACACATCTGCGTACTGGCTGTTAGGACTCACCTTGCTGGTTTTCCATCGGATAATTTGGCATTCAGGTACTAAGTCATTGGGCAAATTAAGATTGTTATCGTTAGACAGCAAGTGTTAAGGAAATCGATGTTAGAAGCCTTCGGGCTGAATAAAAACTTCCGGTACTTAGGTTGGCTAATAACCCCTCCATTGAACGGTATCGGAGCAACGAGGTGGAGTATTCCCTAGTCCTCCTCTATATAAGGAGATACCCTTTCTCAGCAGAAAGTCATATTGAAACCAAGCCAGTATGAGCATTTAAAGCCCAGTTTCACAGAAGCATATTGAAGCTGCGTGGTGAAGTATGCTCCAGTTTCGTCAGTTGTGTTTGAAGCCGATATAGTAAAAGACCTTTGTACTTGACATCAAACCCGATTTTTCATTTCCCATACAAAAGGAAATCGATATTAAATTCTGTACAATATGAATCAGTATTCAGAACGAAGAGTATTCATTGTACGGAGAAGTTCAATTACCTTTAGACGATGATGGTGTATTTGACTTTCTGCAGATTTTTCGACATTTCTTTTTAGTTATAAAGATTTTTAATAGAAAGAGGGAAACAAAAAAAGCAAAATCTACGCTAAAATAGGAGCACAAAAATATAGATCTTTTCCTTGTGATTAATTTCTAATATGCACATAATCTGCAAAAACAGAGAACTGCGTAAAATCAAACCCAGGCCTTCATTCGAGACATCAAAGTTCAATCCACTAGGCCGACGCTCTTTTCACTTACCCAAGCGAATAACCCGAGCGAATCATAATTCGTTGCAAGTGGCAAATAAACGCAAACATTGGCCATACATTGGCCAAACATTGGCCACACTAAGTAAGGTCTGGATAGCTGATCGATTTACTCAGCTTATTGTCATTTGGTAAAGCGCTGTTCTTGATTAAAGTGCTTTTTATTACTTTAGACACCTATTGCTATACAAACAGCCTTCCCTACAGTATCGAGTTTCAGGTTTACCGTTAATCAATTATATCTCCTAAAGATCATCAATTTACTAGCTACCTACTCTTTTTGTTCAATTAATGAATCGTTTATTAAAATACTTTAACTGGCGCACTCTGAGTTATTAATGGTTGCTTAAATCGGTTAATAGAGAGAACTTTATACATTATCTCTACTAAGGAATGATTTAATTGAGAAATGATTTTATGTATAATCTGAAATAAGGAATGATTTAAAATCTGAGTGCAGCAGTTAAACAATCAAATTTATCAAATAGAAATTTTCGAATGTCTATAGAAACATGAATCAATTATGAATAATTGATGAGCAATTAATTAAATCGTCAATTAAAGACTTATTGATAGGTACAATTCGTTCGTTCATTCTAATAATTCAATACCTAATTATAATCAATTTAACGAAAGGGTTCAAAATTTAGTCACTGTCGACCACCAACCAACCTCGACCGCTTGTTGTGCCCTACAGGGTCTATTTTGAAGCACGAAAGGGTTCATAAATTTTGTCACTATCGACCACCAACCAACCTCGACCGTTTTCAATTTGCTGTGCCCTACAGGGTCCAAGTAAGTTGTTATGTTTTAAAACCTATATTTTGTAACAAGGTAGGCAATAATGAAAGTTACATTACCAGTTATTGCTTAACCCACTCGATTATTCGGTACCTACGCCAGCCATTGAGCTATAAGAACATTAAATCGATGAATGTAATTAAATGTGTGCACTGACACGAGCTATGACTGAAAGTGAATTCTTCCTGGTCGATGCGGCCGGTTGCTTGTTAGGTCTATTGTATGAGATTCTGATTGCTGCTAGTTGTTGATTAAACCGATACATATATATCATATATAGTATATATTTGTACGATGTTATGATCGGTGTTGCTATGCTTCATAGTATTTTATCGAAAAAGCCGAAAAGACTCATTTTTTTTTTAATTTATTTAGGTCTACAAACAGATCACAACTCATAAATGTTCCACTACTGAGCTCGTGTCTCGTCTCATGATGTTGGGGGTACCATAGTCCACCACACTTGTCACATGTAGTTTGTCACTCCACAAACACTCGAGAACTTTTTGGGGTATTCGCAGGCGTGCAGGTTTGTGTCATATGAGCATAACGTTTTGAAAATTAGAGGTGAAAGTAGAATTTAAATTCAGAAGTTTACGGAGACCAATGTTCAAACAGTTCAGCTATACAAACACTCTCTGTTATTATGTTTAAGGGTCTAATGTCTGTCGATTGCTGGACTTCATCGTTTTTTGATATGTCAAACTGACTTTTAAGTTCATAATGTTGGGAAATAGGGAACAAAAAAATAAGTCTCGCATCGTAAAACATGTCGCAAAGATCTGAATCACGCACAAAGTTATTTTGCAGCGTCAGCATACCTGTAAGGCTCTAGTCTCTCTTCAAATATCGTGTCCATTTCCACAGACCGCAGCGAAAAGAATCTTATTTCATGTGACATTTTTTTTATTATTCTTTTTTTTATTAAAATTTAACGGCCTTGGCCTTTTGCCATACAGCCATGTCTTCAGTAACCACTCCACATTCCCGCGTAATTTGATGTTTCGTCATAGATTATAACTTAAGATTTAGCCACAGACCGAGTATATGTATATTATTATCTCATGTATATGTTCCGTACATGTATAACTTTCTTTAAATAAACGGAGATCACTCTGCAGCTATGACCCAGGCGGGATGTCCCTTTAAATTGAAATGTAAATGGGGTCCAACAAAAAATAGACAAAAATCACAGGTGAAATGTTCCCCTGAGATCCCTTCAGCAGGCATTTCATACTTGTATATGCAGGGAAGCTCCGAGATTTTAAGTGCACACATTTTTACCTTCCACTACATAGGCCGGCTATAAAATTTCAAATGCTTGTTCTTAAAAAATTATTGTTTCTAATTTTGTAAATGCAAAAGTTGTGAGTTTACAAACTTATTAAGTTAAACAACCAATTATTAATGCTTTAATCTGGTTTTGAAACTATCTATATATCGTATTCATTTCTAAATTATGTACCGTTTCTTGTGAGAAGTTGCATTCAACGAACGTACATATTTTCATAATATTTGGTATTTTTTTTTTTTTTTTTTACTTTCTATAGATTAGTGTTTGACCACTATCCCACCTGATGATAAGTGGCGATGTGATCTAAGATGCTAAAGCACACTAATTTAGTAATAGCCTATTCACTCTTGACTTGAAGACACTTAAATTGTAATCGAACGGAAAAACTGACGCTGGCAACTTATTTTAGTCCTTAGGTAAGATGAAAGAGGATGCAAAGTGCGTTTGGTGGAATGTCTACGACGAAGGGATGGATACCCGCCGTACGTCGTATATTAAAAATACAGTTTGCGTGATGTCTAAAGAAATACGTAGTTTTCACAGAAAATATGCAATTATGCAAAAAACAATGCATTGTAAACCAAGATAGATATTTTTTTTTTACTTTTAACTTGCATTACTTTTAATAGCTTAAAATATTAAAAAGTAATTAGGAACTTTACAGACTAAAGTGGTCACTTTCTTCTTTGGATACAAATAAAATCCATCGCCAATACATCGACAAGTCTATTAAAGTTTTTCGTAGCTTGCGCCTACACTGCTTGCGAGTTCTTGTGTCTCCAGAAGTACTTGTCATTCTTGCAAGCTATTTCTTTCTACTTTACTACCTTTTAAATTGACATTAACCCATCCCACAGTCCCACTGCTGGGCTTGGGTCTCGTTTCACAATGTGGGGTATACTGTACAGGCCATAGCCATAGTTCACTATCCTTGCCAAATTGGTTGACTTTATACATTTACGAGAACTTTATGAGTTCTCTGGAGAGAATTCTAATAAAATTGAGTTTTAGATGATACTACAGTTTACTTGCGGCTTCGTCCGCGTGTAAGGTACATTGATGAAAAGTAACCTATGTTCTACACTGGTCTCCAATTTATCTCTGTGCCAAATTTCATCTAGATTTAGCACTTTTTGTTTGAAGGAGTAACATATATATGTACATCCATTCATCGTCTCAAACTTTCGCATTTATAATATTATTAGAAAGCAGAAGTAATTTTGCCTGTTGTCTAGTTACCTTTTTACTTTTAAACTACTGCACCGAGTTTACTGAAACTTGGTACAGAGCTGGAATGGAATTTGAGGAAAAGCACATGGTACTTTATTTTTGCGAAAAAATGCTTGAAGGGGTCGCAATAGGGGAAGAAAATTTTTATGAAGCTATTTATTATCGAAGATATAAATATAAAACTTTGATTTAATGCACTAGATGTAGTGTTGACTTTGGCGGGTGGGTCATTTTAACGTTCGGACGTAGTCGCGGGAAAAAGCTAGTATACAATAAGACAAAGCCTGATTGTACAATTCGTTGGCACAATTACTTAGGTTATTTTTATTTATTTATTTATATAAAAAACTTTAAAGGATATTTTTTACAAAGGGTGGTATTAATGCCTAGTGGCATTCTCTGCCAGACAACCCATGCTGAAGGTGAGTTTGTGGCAGGTGGTAAAAATTAAACGTTTATAAATACATATATAACCTATAGTAAAAATATTGGATGTATAATTATATATAAAATATTAAAAATAAATATATATATACATATGTATAAAAATACGAGTACATACATTAGATTACTGTTAACTTAACACTTAATTCTTCCTCGTGTCATTGAACTCAAACTTTCAACAAATAAAAGGTTTTTCGAACCTCTTTATAACACTTTAATTACATCTAGTTGAAGCTCCGGTCGAACTTTACAGGGCAACCACTTTTGACAATCCATTGCTGGCCCACTGAGCACGGGTTTTTCCTGAAGTGTCCGCCAACCAAAATGTCGGAAGTTTTTATGCCGCCTATAGCCCTCCGATGTGGCTTAACGAATGTTATCTAACGATGACAACCATGATAGACGGTTTTATATGCCCTGTTAAGCAAAAGTGCTCATAATTATGCCACAGTCGGATTTTATTAAGTATATTACTTGTTGCCGCTAACGGACACCTCTTTCCGAGCGCGTCCATTTTAACCCGTAAATGTCCCGGGCTCGGATATTCTCTCTCAATATGAGGGGTACAGGCCATAGTCCACCACGCTGGCCAAGTGCAGGTTGGTGGAGTAACCTTTGAGAACTTTAAGGAGAACTCTCAGGCCTGTTTCCTCACGTTATTCTTCACCGTAGCAAGTGATAATCAAGCGCGCAAATTTGCTATGCCAACCTTTTCCAAACAACATAAGCCGAGCTACGAGTGTTTGAACGTGCTACAGACGGTATCGTGTTAAAATAACTCTCATACGGTATCTGCGTCCCATCCACTTACAAAATCGATCGTTTCGCTTGCCTGATAGGTAGTATTTTTATCTTTTTCCGCACTCCCACTTCACTATATCCTGATACAAAGCGGCTTTATTATTTTATCAATCTTTTGAGTATACTAAGCTCTCCATATTTTATTTTATCGTTTGTCAACTGGGATGGGTCATTTTGTTGACGGCCAATGTTGCATCTGTTATGTGAATTAAATGATTATTGTTTATGAGTACTATTTATTTAAGAAAATTAAAAGTTAACAATAGAAAGTCCCTACATCAGTTAAGAATAATGTAGGTGTCTTCGAAATAAGAGTGAATAGGCTTCCTCTAAATTAATGCGCTTTACCACTTACTACTACATGGCCAGTTAGCATCAGGTACGATTGTAGTTCAAGCATTACAGTATAAAAAAAAAAAAAACAAAAAAAGTAAGTTATATAACAAAAAGCGGTGATAGCCTAGTGGTGAAGAATTTGGCCTCCTACTCGGGTATCCGGGTTCGAATCCCAGGGTGCGCACTTCTGACTTCGGAGTTATGTGCGTTTTAAGCATTTAAATGTCACTAGCTGTCATGGTGAAAGAAAACATCGTGAGGAAACCTGCAGACCGGGGAGTTTACAAAACTCAAAGGTGTGTGAAGTCTGCCAATCCGCACTTGGCCAGCGTGGTGGACTATGGCCTTA
>DWJZ01003029.1:0-17938 GCA_018249125.1 Asbolis capucinus
ACCCAGACACATAGAACAAACATTCCTGCTCATCACAGAAAAGTTTGACCTGGGTGGGAATCGAACCCACGACCTTCAGTGTAGTAATCAGGTTCACTAACCACTAGACCAACCGGCCTGTCGCAATATAAATTAGTTAACGTTGAGTTTAGCGAAGTATTATTAAAAAAATACTACATTGCTCAATGTAGTATTTTTTTATGTTTCTAATGTTATAATACCGCTTTAAGAGATGGTAGTAAGAACGCAGAGCGTGACCAATCCACGCTACTTTCTTATAGTGAGTACCCGACTGATACTAAAATATATATCGATTATGCGTTTAAGACAATATATGTTCATTTATAATATTTTATTGGTATAATATGACATTTTATGTCGTATTGGGACGGCCTAGACCTATACGCTGAAATACCAGGGTGTAAGAGGCAACAGGCGTCAGGTGCTCGGTGGAAGGATTAAATTGGAACAGCCACCAAATGATTTGTCGTGTTCCGACTGGGTGCTTGAGAGCTATGTTTTACTTCGTTGTCAACGTTCCTTACTAATTTTCTTCTCACTCATCCGTCCTGAAGCGAATTGTTATTGATTGTCTGTACCCCAAATAGTCATTGGTAGGTTAATCCTTCAGCTCGTATGCCTGCTAAGGACAGAAAAAAATCATATCAAAAGTGTAACCGCTGTTGTTGAATGAATTGAAAGCTCAGCGCGGTCGGGTTTTCATAATTTGTCTGAAATATTAGTAACAAAGTATTTTAATTGGCAAAATCTGGAAAAATAATTTGGCCGTAGCAATAATAAACAAATAGAAACTCAGGTTAAAAATACTGGAATGCAGATTTTGTACCCCGCATACGTATTTCTGAAATGCTACGGCATTGCTACGAAGTTACTTGACGAAAATCCCGATAGATGGAGTTACTAGGGACAACTGCTTTATAGTACTATGCCCCCTCGTGACAAGATATGGAAATAAACAGTTCACGAAACTGTATAAAGATGGCACTAGCACAGGAAAAAGAGTTTATGAGTAACAACGCCATCTTTTGATCAATGTTGTTATGAAAATATTACACACTTTAAGATAAGCATAGGCTAGAATACTTATCGACTCGATAGAAAAAAAGATGGATAGATAAGTCTTATTAATTTTCTATAAAATTTACGGACGATAATTGTTTTATTAGTTATATCATTAATTCTTTTACAACCAAATAAAGTAAAAAACAAGCAAATATAATTGATCTAATTTCTCAACGTGCGAATCTAACACGCGAATCTAACGTGCGATGTATAAGCCGAAAAACCATGTTTTAATTGCTTACATAACTTTCACTACTTAAATTGTAACTGCAGCTGTATTTAAAGAGTTCCTGTATTTTAATGAGTACATATTAAAATTTTGATAATGATATAAGCACATACTACTAATATTATAAAACTGAAAGATTGAGCGAATGAAGGGGTGAATGTTTATTACTCCTACATGCAAATCCGCTAAACAGATGCGAATAAAATTTTGCACAGGGAAAGATTATAGTCCAGAATAACACAAACACTACTTCATCAATATACCACGTGGGTGAAGCCGTGGGCAGACTCTAGTATACGCGGCAATGCTTATACAATATTATAAGCACTTCCCCACAGGAGGATACACACAAATAACTTCTTCAGCCAGGAATCTAACCAGCGGGTTTACGTAACTTGCAAACGGAACGCAATGACGAAAATTTTGTGATAATCGCTCATAGATCGCAAATTCGTATTACGTATAAATGGCAATCTTGCTACTTAATTCATATTGGCGCTATTTTCGTCGCAAAAAGTGCACAGTATCAATCTCCGAATGTTATGCAAGCGATATCGTATTTGATACAATATATTTGACTCTTAACTATGGTCTTTGCTTTTGTTGCTGATCGATTGTTGTATGCTCGCTGTTTGCAAATTTTAAGGCTGCCAATGCCATTCAGTTGGACCATTTCACAGGCAAAATCATTATCAATTAGACTTCAAGGTCGTCAAAAACGAATGAAACAGCAGTTGCTTGTCAAAATAATGGTGGCCCATCTCGGTAGCGGTCACGATGTTAGTTATCACCATCAATCATTAGCAATCAGTCGATATCAGTATCAATCAATACATATAATAAATCTTTAAATGATAGCTGTCTGTACACGGAAGTATAAAGTGGAAACTATTACTGCGGTTTTGTAAGGAATAAAACCCAAAGCAAAAACTTTTAGATTTTTTCTGTTTGCTGATCCGATTTAACCGAGGTTTTCACTAATGTAGTGTACTAAGATGATTATTGTTAATTCATTTGTATTAAGTAATCGGTTTACAAATAAAAAAGACCTCAAGTGAAGAGATCTTTACGACCCTAAGGTTTTCTGAAACTAAGCGATTGCAGTATTGTTTATATAACTCATCTAAAAAATAAATAAATGTCGTTTCTGGTGTAGATAATCTTTGCTCGCTTAACATTATTGACTTCTATATCACTGGACTTATCTCGTCGTATCGTGACGACACACTCTTGTAGTGATGTGCTATTATAATTTATTGATGTGAAACTTCCTTAAGCGCTTAACAGTGTACGCCGCTCGCAACCAAGGAATCAAAATGATGAGATGTTATATATTTGGCTCATATAATTGCTTAAACTTCAATCAAACGTCACATTCTATAAATAATAATAATAATCTTTATTGATTTATGGTACATGCATGTTGTGAATCCTTTGTTCAAAGAACTTCTAAGAACTTAAAGACTTTCACCTTTTTTATAACATTATTGAAAAATCACAAATAATTAGCCTTAAATTAGAGTAACTACCACAGTGGAGTCATTATAGAATTTCCCTACAAATTCTGTATTTAATTAGAAGCGATTTAAGTTACCATTAATTACTACAGGAGTTGTATTCTGTACTAAGGAGACATATACTTAAGAATGCAATTTGATAAAATTAGTTACAATGAAAATCTTCCACTAGTTTATCTATATTCCGTTGTACAACACTATTCATTAAATTAATCATTAAAAAACAAACAGTACAAGTTGTAACATTGGTGACGGTGAACGCGTTTAGTAGTATAATGACATTACGACAACATGCAGCAGTTTGAACCGACGGGTAAGAAGTGTTATTATTAGTCATTCTACTTCAGCTACCTGTGTCAACAAATAAAGAAAACGTAATGGTGAAAAAAAAGCATGATACAGATTAAATTGGTTAATTTCTTCACTGTTCCGTTATGAATGTTAAAAAAATACTGGTCAAATGTAAAAAAAAAGTAATATTATCATCGTGAAATACTTATCACTTGAAATGTCAAGAGCGCACGCGCCTTTTTTTACATTGACAATACATTTTGCTACATAGATTAAAAAAATCAAGCAATGACATATAGAGTATCATAAAATTATTAATTGTATAATGTGTTATTAAGTTATATTTGAAAAATCAATATTAAACCTAGTGAGTATTGGCATCCAAAAAAAAAAAATAGTAGAGTCCAGAAACCAAATAAAACGAATCGTTACTGTAGCTAACAGAGTAGCAGACTGACTGGGTGAGTGAGGTACCCCATTTTTTAAATAAAATTATGTGGGTGCAACAGGATAGGCAAAGGTAACAAAGGCAAAAGTAATAAGAGGTGATCTGTATATGGTGTAAATTTAATGTCAAACGTTCATAGCCAGCGACCTCTTTCGTTTGGCGTTTCCAATCGAAGGTAAAAATTTCATAAGCGCTTCCATGCTTCGAAAATCACGTAAACCCATCGGTCCCGTTTGTTCTCATTAGTTAGCAATCGCTAAGCATTGACGTACGCTTGTAGGTGGCTTAAAAACTTCTGACACTTAGGTTGGTCACTACGTCCTTCACCAATCCCCATTCGAGCAGCATGGTAAAGTGTGCTCTAGTGCTCCTCAGAATGAGAAGAGAAACGCGGGCCGTCAATGGGTTGAAGACATAATAAATTTAATTGCCTAAGTACAACAATAATTAACTAAGTTAAACTAACTCCAAATTCTCTCTGATTGGCAACACTTATCATATAACGATATATAATCACATGACAAACGATTTTCGTTGAAATAACCTGTAGTAAAAATATAGATAGTGTATCAGTTACAAATTCTTAAAGAGTTTATAACAAATGTTAGTTAGGTACCAAGTTTACGCTACGTAAACTACTTTAAACCGTTGCAAAAGTCACGAAATTTTTTTTATGTATATATTTTATGATTAAAATTTTAAGGAAGTCGAAAGAATAAAATACTTGAAATAATAGAATAAGAATAAAATACTTTTTGACACTTGAATTTCATTGTCATTGTTTTTGATGCATATAATTCATCTATTAGGGTTAGTGAATTTGCTTTAGTAAACGTTGTTTTAAATAATAATTGTTATATTAATCTTAAACCTTTTAAAGGAATTAGTTTTCGTGATCACTTTTCGCCTCATTTGACAATACAATATCGAAATTAGCAAACTCGATGTAAAATATCGATAGAAGGCTCTAGCGTCGTTATTTATAGAAGAATATTTTAATATACATTATTTGACTTTTCTGTCAATTGTCAAGTTAATTCTGTAATCTGTACCGTGTTTTGTTTACATCTGTGGACCAGTGATTATTAGATAATAAAAAGTTTAACATCAAAAGTGTTTGTTTGCCACCTTTAGCTTGAATTTTCAATTTTTGAATTAAATGGTAAATTATGGACACCAAAAAGCACGTATTTACACAATTTGAGAAGCAACATTTCATGGATGTTTTAAGAAAGTATAGTGATGTCATTGAAAATAAGGACACAGATGGGGCCGCTTTGAGGAAGAAAAACATAGCTTGGGCTCACGTTACTGCGGAATTTAACTCTAGTCCAGTCGCGACCACTACGGTAAACAATATATATATATATATACTACAGAACAACAATATAACTATATTATTTCAATCTATCGTTCAGTGCTTCATTGCCGGGAACAGGTTTTCTCAAATATTATGAGGGTTTAGATCACAGCAAAGTACCCACTGTTCTTCTGACGTTACAAGTATGTACTGTACATGCAACCTGAGAACAAATGTTTGTCTGCCACACAAATATCTACCCTGGCTGGGATTAGAACCTGGGGCCCTTGTTTTATACCTTAGTAAAAAAGCTTGTTTTTATTATTAACTAAAACACCAGCAACTCATATGCTTGATGGTTGATTTTCCTAAAATTTCCTGTAAAGATTATGTTGTCAATATTTTTATTACCTTCTGGAAATCATGATGGTATCATTATCTGTGCTGAAACAAACCACCTCATTTGTTCCGAGGGGGCTTGAGGCACAATTCTGCTTCCTTAGAATGTTGTTTTTTAATAATAATAATATGAATGTCTCTGCTTATTTGCTATTTCCATTAAAAGTACAATTCGTCTCAAATTTTATTACATTTTATTAATTTCATAGTTCGTTAGTTAGTTCTCTGTGTTTTAGGCAACAGCGAAACAACTACGAAGATTATGGATTAATATAAAACAGAGACAGAGAGAAGCTAGGAGGAAAGAGAGTACAAGGCTGAGTACAGGAGGAAGGTCACCGGGTAGTGACTCGTATATCAACCCTGATGTCTGCGAGGTCCTAGCTCTTGTTGGAATTGATGGTGCAACAGACTCAGACACAGTTGAAGGTATGTCTAAAAAATATTTGTTTTCATATTAATCTATTATTTATTATATACTGACTAAGCAATTTTCAACAATTTCTAAGGCAAAGTCATCTGAGATTCAGTTTTAAAAAAAAAACAATCTAATAAAAGCATATATTTTTCTTAAAATTAACTTTATTCTGCAAATACCATATTTTTTTTTTAATATTTGAACTATAGATGATTATTTTAAAATTTGTTAAATGTTTATTAGACAGTGTTAACCGTTTAACCATCAATATACTCTAGTTTTCTATAAATTCAGAAATAAATAGGTTTGAATATTAATATTACCAGTTTCGCTGTTATTTTCTAATGATATTTTGCCCCTAGCACACTAATCTCTACAATTAGGTTGAAATGAAAACTGTTAATTTTGTCTTAGGAACCAAAAGCTCACCTAAAAAAGTCAAATTTTTACAATACAAAGTCCCTACTTGAGTTATAAATTAACTAACAATATATAAGAAAAAAATATATTTAAATGAATTCATTGATAAAGCTTAAAGTCTCAAAAGACAATACCTATCTGTCATCGACTTTATAAATAATACATTTTATTATACCCTTGACTCCAATTAAATTTATTTACCTATTTATTTATTTCATTATTCAATTACTTACTCAACTTGCCTGAATATTTGTCATCGGCAACATTAATGGTCATTTGAGAGAAATGATCCAAAACATAGAGACCCCTTTGATAGACCTTAATGTCTTGTCATGTTGTACACATGTTGTATGGTATCCACGTTAGAAAATATTGGTCCTGAACTCTATGTAACATTTGTATGAATATTATAAATTATGTTGTTTTTAGATCCTGTACTCCGAATAGCACCACAGATAAAAATAGAAGTTACAAATGGCAGAACATCACCAACAGCCACCCCACGCGACTGCAATCCTAAGACTGATGACAATCCTCCCGATCCCAACCGAATATCACAAGACCCTGGGGATGAATCACCGAACCATTCCAAAGACCCCTTAGCATCAGTACATTCTTCAATACCCGTCAGAAACCTTTCTTCCAACGTGAAAGCAACGAGGCGTTGCAGAGATGTTTTGGAGAAGGAATACAGGGATCGATTGGTGCGGGCTCGGGAGAAACATGATCTTGAAATGCAGATCCTGATAGAGCAGCTGAGAGAAGCCAAAGCCAAAGCTAGGTTAGCAGAGCTTATGTTGAAACAAAAAATGGATTCATCAGGTACTTTTTCCTTTTAGCTAGAAGGAAAGAAATACTTAAACTAAAACCTGAGAAGTGTGTATTATAACAATGCTTTATTAAAATTAACCGAAATATGGCTTTGTAAATTTAAAGCTCTTGTCAAAAGCATTCTTATGATGAAAGTGTATTATAAATTGGATGAATATTTTAATGGTAAAAATGCTGTACGTAATTGTGAGTGGAAAAAAGAACTTGGAAGTTTTTCGCTGCTCCTTCTTCCAACCACTCACCGTAGATATTTGTTGAAGCGATGGCGTAGTTTGAATTTTTAAAGTGTTTGTAAAAACGAAGTTCGAGTAAACAAATTTTAATTTCATTAAAAAGGTCGCAAATAATGTAATTTAAACTTTGTGAATATTGGTCATGTAGTAATAATGTTTTTTTCTTTTTTTCAGGTCACCAGGATTAAATAATAAATTAGTTGATATTGATATCGAAGTTTTATTTGCCTATTCCTAAACACTACACTGCAATACTATGTCTGCTCTTTCGTAAAGAATTATTTTTGTGATAAAATCGAAATATATTGCATATAGAATTAGGTACAGGAAAAGCTATATCCAGTACAGGTCTGGTTCTTTTCATAAAAATTTGTAAAGTCAGATGGAATTTGCGAACTATAGCGTAGTATATTATCAAGCTCCCTGTGTTTTGGTAACTCGTTATTTACGTCCGAAACAATTGCTATGATTTTATAACAGGCGTTACATTTTCATGTTCACCCCATTTCGACGTTTAAAGGGTGAAATCACATTTAATTACTGCAATTATAACAAATAGCAGTTCAAATACGAATCTATTTTATAAAATTAACGTTTTTTAAATTTTAATTATGGTTAATAAAAAAATCCTAGGTGCATCCGGGCTTAAAAGCAGATAAAAACACTGGTTGCTATCGTTCGATACCAAATAGTGCGCTTGAATTGACTAATAACTCCACCAATCCACACCAAAACAGGGGTTCAATACCAGTTACTGCGCTTTACCGTCTAAGAATTCATCACCACCATCAGTCAGGCATTAACTTATGTAATAAAAAACAGAGATTACGTGCTCTGCAGTTGATATAATACCTGGTTCAACCACATCCCATATTCGCCATCAGATCACCAACACGTCCGTTACAACCCGCTCAAAGATGAGTGGATCCTGGTGTCTCCTCATCGCTGCAAGAGACCCTGGAGCGGCCAGACCGAGCAACCCTCTGCTGAACAGCCACCAGACCTCAACAACCCGCTGAGACCTTGTGCTGTGAGGTCTAATGGCCAGGTCTGAAGAGCCTTGTTACTTTTTTCATTAACGTTTTTAATAATAATTGCAACCCATAACTGTCTCACTAACAGGCTCACAAAGTGACGTACTGGCCATAGTCTGCCACGCTGGCCAAGTGCAGATTGGTAGACTTCACGAACTTCGAGAACTGTCAGGATTGCAAGATTCCTCACGTTGTTTTCTTTCTTTGTACCAAGGGATAATCTAATTCTGATATGCACATAACATTACAGGCGTGAAGAGCGTTACGTACGTTATATTTGAACGGCCCTTAAGGCTTAGGACTGGTCATTACAATTTAAGAAAGGTTTGATGCTGTGGCAGATTTTATTTATTTGGGTTTACGCTTTGTGGCTGTTACTTATACGTGTAATCCAAAAATAATTTTGAAATTAAAAGACAACGGTTTTGAGCCTATATTCTGAGCTAATTAAAACTCAGTCACATACCATTTATAAACAACAAAAAAAAACGTTTCACAAAAAAAAACTTAAATCTGCTCCGAAAATTGCAGCCCTAGTCTCAGCATACTGCTTAGATGTTAATGTTGACGGATGATGATGGATTCGATAAATACAGAACCTATCGGAATATTCCAGCGCAATCCGAACTACACTTCGACGTACGTGTTTCCGAACGATTTTCCCGCGCTTTTGGACCGCGTGCCCGAGCCGCCGCCACCGGAGCACCCACTGTTTCAGGCGTCACAGGCTAAAGGGACCTGCAGGTAGCGATGTCAGGGTTTATTTTATTGTATAAACATTACTGTCCCACTTCTTTATGTTGCGAGAAAATTCCCTCCGTAAAATACAAAATGGGCTCTTTTCTTGGTTATCTCATTTTGTGGGGTACCGTTCAATACACAATTTTTAAATTACTATAGTTTTGGGTAGGCTATATATATATATGCAGACTAGTAGTTTCTTCAGTCTTCTTTTTAAACAAAATCTTACTCTATGCTGTAATTTGTACAATAATATATATTTCCTATTTTTCAGAGTGATGTGTTTCCACCCGAATTCAACTACGACCATACCGTTAATGTCTGTGGAGGAAATACAAGCTGTGATTGAGGAGTAAGAAATTTTATTTACTGAAGATTAAGATATTTGAATGTTTGTCAGTGTAAAGTCGTGAGAATACAAATTAATTAGTTGGGGTCCCAAAAAAAACAGTCGCATTGTTTAATTTTAATAAAACACAAATGATTTCTGAACAGTTCTTCGTTCTTATTATATCGTGTTTTGTTTATCTTACATGATTTTTTTAATATTATTATATTGTATCTTTTTTTATCAACTTTTATGTTTTTTTTATTGTGTTTTTTTATTTTAAAGATTGTCGTTCTATTTAATTTTTTATTGTGGTGGAGAAAAGTCATTGTACTTATTAATATTGTGTCCATTTCAGTTAAATATCAAGTTTTTAAAAGCGAATCAATCTGTAATTTTATTAATATTATAAATGCCAAAATTTGTATATTTGCTTGTTATTTCTTCACGCAAAAACTACCGAACCGATTTTCATGAAATTTGGTACACACGTAGAGGGTAACTTAGATTGACATATAGGATAGATTTTTTCTCGGAAATCCCGGGAAAATCTACGCGTATGGGAATAGCTTCTAAACAAACATATTAATATAAAATTAACATGTCTGCCTTTCCCGAAATTCCGCGGGATCGTGGGTAACTCGGATAAAATCCTGCGCGTACGAAGTAGCGGGTTCAGCTACTAATAATTTCCTCTAAAAAACATGTGACCAAAATGGAACGAAGAATCCTCCTGCACTAATCTCCCTTTCACTCTGTGTAGTGCATATGTATATTGTGTTCCTGAGTTTGGTGTGATTCAGAGTACTTACCACGCGGGTGAAGCCGCGGGTGAAAACTTGTTCATAATAAAAGTAATATGATAATGTCAATAAGATATTATAAGTTATATATCTTATTACATATTGTTAAAAATGTTTCGTCAATTCTGAGCTCGCACCCTCTCGGGCCAGGGCCCGTGGCATCTTGCCAGTCTTGCTACCCTATAGTTATTCCAATGGCTGCAGGTAGTTAAATACTATATTTTTTTTAAAAGATTTATTACACTTTGTAATTCTATTTAGGTGGATAAACCAAGTAAAAGAGCTGGGTAGGAAGTATACCTGGGTCCAGATCTTCGAGAACAAGGGTGCTGTGATGGGGTGCTCCAACCCCCACCCGCATTGCCAGATCTGGGCTTCCAGCTTCCTTCCGAACGAACCCAGGATTAAGGAGAGGTAATTTTGACAGTGATTTTGGTCTAGCGGTTAGTGAACCTGATTACTAAGCCAGAGGTCGAGGGTTCGATCCACAGAACAAACTTTTCTGTGATGAACAGAAATCTTTGTTCACGAGGTCAAGCACTAATTTATTTAATGCAAAAAAAAAACATAATAAAAGAAAAACTGGCTAAAACCTCAGTCTGCTTTTCTGTCTGTCAGTTTTCTCTCAATCACAGTTACATTATTTTACTGTAGTAATTTTTATTCTGTACTAAATAATGTATTTGGTTTTAGAACGCAAAAGGAATATTTAACCAAATACGGAAAGGCGTTGCTTGTGGACTATGTGCATCAGGAGTTGAGGAAGAGAGTAAGTTTAAATAATTATTATCGTTACAAAAGAATATACTACTATGTATATGTCTTTAAATTAATATCGTCGCGAATAGTAAACATTTTAATTGCAAATGGGGGCCACAAATGTTATAAGGATATTGGTGCGGGCCACATTTCCTGTTTCGTTATCGGGAGGAACACAAACGCCAAGTTGCGTCGTGTGGTCTGTGTGACCGCACTGCAATAACATACGGGCCGCGGATTGCCGACCCCTGACGACCGACATTCAAATTACTACACTAATATTACTTTTTATATCCAGGAACGTATAGTACTCCAAAACTCGGAGTGGGTGGTGGTGGTCCCGTACTGGGCCGCGTGGCCTTACGAGACAATGGTCCTGCCGCTGAAGGGCAGGCCACAGCGACTCACTGACCTCACTGAGGCCCAGGTCACCGCACTGGCTGACATCATGAAGAAATTGAACACCAAATATGATAATCTGTTTAAGTGCAGCTTTCCTTATAGTATGGGGTGGCATGGTAAGGTTTTCGACGTTTCTTGTCATATATTTTTTACATACTTACTCGTCAAGTTTAGTCGTTTGTAACGCCGTAATTGTATCTAATCCACATGCATGCTTTTTTCTCATAATTTAATTCCACGCAAGTATGTTGAAAAACGTCGTATGACACGCGTGAGTATTGCTGTGCATTGACCATAACAATAAATTCTTTTAACGACGACATGGTCTTCTATACGCCTAATGCTATTCTATTACCCATTGATATACACGTAGTTAACAATTTTATTAACACATTTTATCCAGAAAAACTCTAACTTATCACAAACCGAGTGTCAGAATTTTTAACCGTCCGCAGATGCTTTATGTGCCCCTAAAAGCACGAGAAATTATCATTCATTTACCGACCGCGCCCACTGATGCATACATTTTTCGATGGCTTACGATCATCACAAATCAGGCTATGAGTAAACATGAACCTATATCATGATCTTAGGATGACATATTTGTCTCCCAGGTGCTCCAACAGGTCCATCGAAGGTTCCAAACGATTCCCCCCACTGGCTCCTCCACGCTGTCTATCTCCCCCCTCTACTGCGCTCCGCTACAGTGAAGAAATTCATGGTCGGCTACGAGATGCTGGCGCAGCCGCAGCGGGACCTCACACCGGAGCAGGCTGCACAGAAACTTAGGGAATGTGATCATGACACTCATTACACTCAAACTGAATAAAAATATTGTTTAAATAAATATATTTTATTGTCTGTTATTACAAACTATTATTTAACTTGCAGTCTATGTTTTGTATATATTAGTATGTTAGTATTTTCTTTATGTGATAAGCAGGCAATCGAGCAGACGGGTCACCTGATGGCAAGTGATCACAGCCGCCTCCATGGTTAGTAACACCTGACTGAGGAGTTACTAACGCTTTGCCTGCCAGGAAGAAAGTAATAGACCAGCGTATGCGGGGAAGAGAAAGAAACAAGGAGAGCGGTAAATTGCTAAAGCAACTGGGATCAATGACGACAGCAATTGACCCTGGATACACCAATAATATACCACTTCAGGATGGATGACATAAAAATAATAGGAAAGAGGATGGATGAAGGACGGGGAGAAAGAGACGAGAACGAGCTCTCAAGACCCCGGTCGGAACATGACAAATAGTTTGGCGGCTGACTCAAGCGAGAGGGTGGTAGCCAGCCAGACGGGCTTCACAAAAAGATAAGATAATAATAATCCTTTCGCGAAGCCCTACCACCGAGCAGCTGACTGTACGCCTTTTACGACACCCTGATAGGTCAGTAGGGGATTAAGATTTGTATTCTAAGCCGCCCCATGGTTTGTCCGGGTCAAGTCTATCATTCCGTGTGCATTTGTACACGACTCCATCCACGACCACAGAAAAACCCTTTATCTGTCACATATTTCTTACAGCGGGAATTTCAACCCTGGGAACTCTATGACTCTAGATTGCTCTTTGTGTTGTCAAAGTTTTATTAAACCTCGTGATTCTTGAGCAATATTCTTTTTGTGCAGAGGAATGGGTCTATGTTGATCAAGGTGAAAATTAAGACACTGTTTTTTTTAAGGTCATCGTCAATCGTCGTCGTTCGTCGAGCATGATATGTTAAGTGTACATTAACCCTTATATCTTATTTCAAAGTCAAGTTGTCATCGCCTCTAATTATTTGACATTGACATTTCCATTTTCAATGTCAAAATTAAATAGTTTTACAAAATGGCCGAAGGAAAGGAATAAAGTGTCTTTACATCTAAATATTTTTATCGATAAAAACGGTTCAAAAATTGTTCAATATGAAGGAATTTAATATCAACATTGAAGGTTATAATGTGAATGGTATATGTGTGGCCTGCCTGAACTACAACCGCAGTATGTTTTACCATAAGGACGTCAAAGAGTGTTTTAAACTTTTAGGAAATATAGATGTAAGTACTGCAGTTTTCATTCTTTCCTTTGATATACATCTTAAACAACATTAAAATTATCTATTAGTTACATAAAAACGAAGCATTTATGTCATAATTATCATACTTTTTCTATTTGCGTCGGAACAAAAATCCTTGGATCGGCCATTGTATTGTTTTTTTCTACCATTATTTTCGTCATAATAATTCAAATGCTACTAAATTAAAATTAATAGCGATTATAATCTGTTTAAATTCATTTAACTTGAATGGCCTTAATTCTGAAAATACTAGATGTCATTTACAATAATATATTCCCCATTATTCATTTTAATTCCTAAGTATATTCTTCATTAAAAAATATGTCAATGTTAACATTAAAAGCATGAAAATTATATATACAAAATATATATTAAAGTGTCAATTAATAAGAATATTACTGACAAGGATGTTTGAAAATCTCAAGATTGCTTAGTCAACTGTACAATAAGTTTGTAATTAGTGTTGATACAAATGGAGTTTTTAAAAGAAGTAATGTATTAAAGTAGTATTTATATACTAATATAAGTTTATGAAAATGTGCTGAGGAATTGCTTTCGCTATTTTTTCTCCTCTTTATTATACTTTTACCAAAATTTCAATTAATTGATGTTCATAAGCACATCTTTAAAAAAATACAGAAATTGTTAAAACAAACTTGAATAGAACTGCCTGCAAATGTGTATTATTTCGAAGCATCCCTGTCATTTATATATTTTTTGGTATTATAAGACCCATTTTAAATGTGTAGGCATTTAATTTGACAGGCCGGTTGGTCTAGTAGTTAGTGAACCTAACAACTACACAAGGTTGTGAGTTTGATTCCCACACAGGTGAAACTTTTCTCTAGATGTAAATATCTATAGAAGTATTTAAAAATATATATATGATTTTATCAGTTGTCTGATCACCATAATACAAGTTAATGCTTAGTTTGGGGTCATATGGCTGTGTGCGAGTTGTCCAAAGATATCTGTTTATTTCATTTGCTAATTAATTCAATGTTTCAGGTCCCTGATGGACTAACTGTGCAGGTGTGCTGGGAATGCCTGGCCAGGATGAAGAGTGTGCTTGAGTTTCAATCACAAATACTAAAGGCATATAATTGCCTTATAAAGTACTCTAAAATTGTAAGATAGGTTGCCATTTTTATTATGTTAGGGAGTCTGTTTGAAATTCAACCGTAATTCAATTTAAAAATAAATTGTCATTCATATTGAAGTTCCCAAATGTCAGTGTGTTTCAAATGCATGCCTCTTGGTTTTTAATTTTTCTTTTTTTTTTATTGAATATATTTTTAATGCATTTTTATATAAAATGATAGCTCTCTGCTCTCCTTTTTCCGTGGAAACTTTAACTTTGCTAAGTTTCATAGCCCTCTGTCTGTATAATTTTAGTATAAAGGCTTACAAAGATTAATATAGATGTTCAGGATAAAATCTAGATTCAATTAATTTTGAATGGCCCTCTAGTCTTTTACATACATACCGTTGCACAGGTATGGGTCATTTCCTGGTTTGTGTTTATTATATACTACTTTCCACCCGCGACGTTGCCCGCGTAGTGGGTTGATAAAAAGAAGCCTAAGTGTTAATCCAAACTATAATCTATCTATGTGCTAAATTTCATCCAGACCTGTTTAGTAGCTTTTGCGTGAAGGAGTAACTAACATCCATCCATCCTGACAAACTTTCGCATATATATTTATAAGGATTTATTTTCTATAATTCCAGCATACCTTCCTAGATTCTCCTGATGATCTTTCATCATACGCAACACAACGTCTGTCTGCATACACCTGTGATGTGGTATCGGTTGGTGCTAGTCTGCCTGTAGAGGATGTCAAAGATGAACCTGTTGATGAAGTCAAGGATGAGAATAATGAGAATGATTCTAAGCTGATGTTAGGAGATGGTATGTACAGCTATATTCTATGGCAATACATGAATAGCCCGTTTTTCTGATCCATACAAATCTTGTAAACAAATTTTGCAAACAAATAATACTTTAAAAATTGATATTGGTATATTTTGAGTGCGTTATTTTTATAAAACTTGTGTATTTTAACATTTAATATTTGTTACAGCCCATCTGAGTGTGTTTAAAATTAATGTGACGATTTTATAACAATCCTGTAGCACTGTGTACAAGATTTGTACAGATGGAAAAAACTAATTTGTGATTTATTTATTCACACCGACAGTCCCCTGACTGTTTGTACACAATAAATAAATATCTTTGTATAACTCACATACAGCCTTCTAACCCCAAACTAAGCACTAGCTTGTACTATGGTGACCAGAAAACTGATAAACATACATTTTAAATACATACTTATATAAATATTTACACCCAGACATACAGAACAAACATTCCTGCTCATCACAAAAAAAAATACCCGGGGAATCGAACTCACGACCTTCGGTGTAGGTGTGGGTCACTAACCACTAGACCAACGGGCCTGTAAAACTTGAAGTAAATTCTTTTCTATTTATAGGCATTTACAAATTCTGTGAAAAAAAAAGTTAAACAATACATACATTTTGTGATTAAAAGCAGTACCTGATCTTCTTTCCCATTCTAGAAGTACACGAAGCAGTAGCAAAAGAAGAAGATGAATTGCAGTTTGATGACACAGAATTCCCCTTTGATGTACCAATACATTCACAAGGGGAGCAGTCTTCCGATGATGATATACAGCTGTCCAAGTTGCAGTTGAAGAAGAAAGAGAAGAAGGATAAACGGGAGAGACGTGGCAGGAAGAAGAGGTTGAAAGGAGAGAAAGAGGTGAGTATCTGGTTTCTTGTAATTCTCCAGTCTGTATGTACAAAAAGAAAAAATGGACAACCAAACTAAAAATTTATTGTTTTAGTACCCAAATATGTAGTTATTCACTAAAATCACCAGTAATATTTTCTCTCAAATATTATGTTCTATATACATACACTGAGGCACCGATCCTACTAATATTATAAATGTGAAAGTTTGTGATGATGTATGGACGGATGGATAGATGTTTGTAACCTAACCTAACCCAAATACTACTGAACAGATCTGGATGAAATGTGGCACGGAGATAGATTATAGTCTGGAAGAACACAGACTACTTTTTATCAATATACCACTACCGATGGTTCATATGTACTAGCTGACCTGGTAGGCGTTGTTCTGCCATATAAATTATAAACATTTAACTGTGATCCCGTGTGCAATAAAAACATGAATTCAGCGGCTTTAGAGATTTGCGCGAACTAACATAATGACACTTGATATATATATATATATATTATAATCATTATCATATGTTTATTTTATAATTGTTATTGTTTGTAGGATAAATCGGATGAGACCAAAGAATCAAAGGGTAGAAGACAGAAGAACCTGCCGGAGGACCTGGTGAAACTCCACACGATGAGCGAGGAGGAGATGTGGAGAGTGAGAGAGACGGATAAACAGAGCGCGGAATTCCTCTCTCTCAAGTATCGCTGCTCTGATTGTATCATCTGCTTCCAGACCAAGAAGCAGGTGGACTATCACCTGGCTGGGAAGCATTCGCAGGTACTCACGGTTTAATGGTAGGGGTAGTTGCGGTTGAAGTGGGAGTACTTGAGGTTGAATAGTGGGGTACTCACGATTAAATTTTGAGACATTCATGGTTAAATTGTAGGGTACCCACGTTTAAATCGTGGGGTACCCGCGATTAAATTGGTGCACTTATGGTTAAATTGTAGGGTACTCACGGTTGATTAGCAGGGGTACTTACGAGTAGAAAGTGGGGTCCTCACGCTTAAATAATGGGGGTACTCACGGCTGTGTAATGAAGTTATACAGGGGGAAGAGTACTCACGGTTGTATAGTGGTTGGTATTTGCGGTTGAGGTTCTGAGGGGATTTTTAACAGAGGACTGAAGAAGACAGAAGAACCTGCTCGAGGACCTGGTAAAGATTATTCACGGTGGATGTTCATGTTGAATTGCTGAGGATACCCACCATTAGGTTGGTTTGATGTTGATTT
This sequence comes from Asbolis capucinus, assembly GCA_018249125.1. Taxonomy (NCBI): domain Eukaryota; kingdom Metazoa; phylum Arthropoda; class Insecta; order Lepidoptera; family Hesperiidae; genus Asbolis; species Asbolis capucinus. Next base: position 17,319 of record DWJZ01003029.1, read on the forward strand.
ATATATACTTCTTTGTTATTTTTATGGGTTTACAGAAATCATTGAGTTACAATTTTATCATATTAAAAAAAAAATATATCATATTTTTCTAAATATCCAATTCTGTTTATAAGAAAAGAAATATGTATTTGAATCTGGAAACGTACGGTTGGAAGGTACATAAGGTACTCGATACATATGTATATATATATATATATATATATATATTTGTTGTTTGTTTGTTTCAGAAAGGCGAGAATATATTCCAGTGCGACGTGTGCCAGGCTTTCTTCTTGTCGAAGGAGTCCCTCGCCTCGCACAGGACGCTTCACTTGTCCGCTTACAGGTTAATATATTTTTATACAAACCTCAAGGGTGGGAACGGGACGAGAAGGGGGGTTAGGGGGTGCAGGGGATCCTATGGATGCAGTCGTCCTTAGGATGTAGGGGATTTTAATCAGGATGAGCTGACTTGTAAACAAAACAACTAGTTAAAACAAGTAAGTAAATGTAAGTTGTAGGTTAAGAAAACTTAAGTAAATTTATTTATATTTAATAACATATTGTCGCGTAGATTCAACTGCTAACGAATTTCGACGCAAGCTGTCAGAGCCAAATGGCTCTGTGGGAAATGGTCGGAC
>DWJZ01003030.1:0-17938 GCA_018249125.1 Asbolis capucinus
CGGAAAAATCGCGAAATTGAAGAGCTAATGGCCGAGCCCAACATCATAGGCGAGATCAAAGCCAACCGCCTCCGCTGACTTGGTCAGGTTGAACGCATGAGAGACCACCGAGCGTGAAGAAAGTATATCTGGGTCAACCGATAGGTCGACGTCCTGTCGGTCGAACCAAATGTCGCTGGAAGGATAGAGTGGCTGCGGATTTGCGTGAACTTCGAGTTAATGACTGGGAGGCGCTCACGCAAGACCGCCTTCGGTGGAGAGCTCTCTGGTCGGAGGCCAAGACTTTCTTGGGTTGCTGTACCCAAGGAGTTAGTAAGTAAGTAAATAATTATATCTTCGTGAGAGTTACAAAAAGTAATAATGTTCAGCATTAACTAAACATCACCAATATATTACTAGCAGGAGGAAATCCCGCTTCTTACTTCATTATTTTCAAGTTGTCCATCCTCTCGGGAACGGCCGAGGATTAATCCGTTTTCCTATTAATTAAGCCGCAAGGGTCCGCTATCGGCTCCTATTATTTAGGTTAGATTTAGCGAACTGAAGGAACTTAGAGTTAAAAGCTTTATCCAAGTAACTATCTAACTAACTACAGCTAATGAGAACCTTGTTTCAATCTTACGTCATGAATTACAAATGTCAGCGGGGAAAATCATCTCCTAAATACGAGGAGCTCGTGATCTAATACAAGGCTCTGTTTTAGAAACAAATCATAGTCTTTTATAAGTTGGCAGCAAAGGAATGGAATAACCTGCCCGGGTCGGTGTTCCCGCCCACGTGAGATGTGAGCCTTCAAGAGAAGAGTGAATAGGCATTTACTAAGTTAGTGCGCCCAACATCTTAGACATCATCGCCACTTACCATCAAGTGGGATCTGTGTCAAGCATTAACTTATTCTAGGTAAAAAAAATAGGTTCAGGTGATTGAATTCGATGGATAATTAAACCAAAAAAACGCAAGTTTTCTTTCATTATCGTAGTAACCCAATAAAGAATAGTAATAGGTGATAATATGATTCTTGCGTTAAATCCAACCAGGCTGTCTCCTCCTCTCCATCTCGCATCAGCCGTCATACAGCGTCTTATTCTGGCTGCAGACGTGACAGGTTTTTTTCTTGGCCAACAACGCAACAGATATGTCTTTGATATTCCTGATGTGCGTTACCTGTGATTACTTATATCATGTGAATTGTCTACCCATTGCACAGTAATATTAAATTATTCTACTAAATGAGATTACCGAATCTGATTTGTAATCTTTATACTAATTTACTTAATTTAATGACTTAACTATCAATATCATAAACTCACTATTATTTGGTTTCATTTGTCTCTAATTAAGTCTGCCTGTAATGAAATCTTGCAATATGACCCGCTTTTCACTATTCAAATGTGCTTAAATATAGTATATTGTTAATTGGACAACAAGAGAAGAATCCTGGTGTTAAATTTTATCTGGATTCAATCCATTGATGGCCCATTACACAGCCCAGGTCTTACTTCATAAGGGCCTAGAGCTCCATCTCTGCACCAATGCAGATTCTTTAGGAATTGGTGGTCAACCCAAGTTACAAGTTTTTGAAAGAAACATCGTTAAAAACTTGCTCTTAACTTTCTCTACTATACATTTTTCGTAACATATATGTCTGTCAAGCGACAGTTGGGCGAGTTAGCCTCGTGCTCGGAGTACTTGAAGGGTTCTGCTACATAACTGAGCCACATCCCAATATCCTCGAGTGGAGGCACTAAATCCCCGAGATGAACTACTTCAGAACACGGCCGTGCGTAATGTTGCGCCGTGACGCCGTAATCCTGCTATGAAATATTGTTGCTCCAATCCCGCTTCGGATTACAAGTGATTTTGGTTTCACAATACGGATAACTAGTGTTGTCGGGGAAAGTATTAACTGCACTCGCACTTGTTTTGTTTTGCTTACTAGTTTGGCCCGCGGCTTCGTCTGCATCGTAGATACTTATAAAAGGTAGCTTATGTGTTAAACCAGGCTATAATCCATGTCTGTGCTAAGTTGTTGGTCAATCTTCTTCCCAATCTGTGACCAGTTTTGATGCGTTTCTTGTCCGGGGTCCGTTATTGGATCCTGGTTCCTTAGCAATACTCTGCTTCCCTGCGCAATAAAATGTTTTATATATGGCAATTGCGGATCGAATATACGAGTTTGTCATAAAAGAAGATTTCTTTTACAGGATTATTAAAAGATTTATTTTTAATTTACATAGTTCATAGTTTATTTATTTTTTGCAAGACGAGACAGTAAATACGAAAAGATGTTTTAACATAGTAAAGGTATCAAATCACATAAAATATCTCAACCCGTAGGCCAATATAGGTATAACGGGATTATAAACTGTAAACTTATTTGAAACTATACAACAACCACAGCCACATCCCACTAATTTCCAGTTACATGAATCTCTGGACATAATTATGGGCATGAAATCATTGTTAACTAAAATTAACTGAATAATTCATAATATTATAAACTAGCCTCGAATATGTCCGTCGGTAATGTCGTCCGCCGCCGGCCGCCCTAATCCCCGCATGAAATATTGCCGCCCTTCCACACACGGGATTAGAAGTGATTTTCATTTTATATATCTTGACAATTTTGAACCTACTGTTATACCTACAGAAATAAACACAAATATATTAATCAAATCTATACTACACTAGGCTCCGCCGACAAAACAATGTTTTGATCTCTATATCGATAACAAAGCTTCCCTGCATCAAAATGCTCAAAAAATATTTAATATACAGAATCGACCGTGTCACAGTTTTATTATTAGTAATATAGATCATTTTGATTATATTATTATTATTCCGAAATTGTACGACGGTCCTAATGCCTATGGTTCGGTATATCTATGTACGTTTATTACTATAATTCGTTTCTGAAAATTTATCCGAAGTAATTAAATAAGGAACTGTCTGTACGCACGGTTATCTAAATGCTCAACGAGGAATTTTATTGGATTCAGCCAACAACAAGCTATTAAGCAATAATTCAAGTATTTAAGGCGACCCATGGAACAACAAGGCCAGAGACACGAGCCGTACATTGTCGTCTGTGTACTGACTCTCAGGCACAAGCCAAGTGTGGCTGACTTCACAGCAATATTATATTTGGTTTCGTTGAGACAAAATCCAATTTATTAAGCCGAGTACAATACAATGTAAACGCGCTCGAATGAATATTCCATGAGTAATCTTTGTGTACAATACGTAATAAAATACATGTATATAAAATACAGAGGATTTGGGGAGCGCCGGCAATGAACAATACGTATTCGGGACTCGCTACAATCGACGAGGGAACCTCAACCACGACACAAAGACTAGTTCCTTGGGGCGGACCTCTGTGTCACATGTTTTGTGGTACATTATAGTCAACCGTCAACGTAGTAATTAAGGTCTTTTTTTAATAAATAAGTTTTCGCTTGACTACGATCCCACGTGATTTTAAGTGGCTATGAAGTCTTTGATGATAAGGCACACTGAGTTAGTATAAGTCTGTTCACTCTTGACTTGAAGTCATTTACATTGTAATCGAACGGAAACACCGATGCGGGTAATTTATTCCAGTCCTTCACGGTATGGGTGATATAAGACTTTCACAGGATATTTTAAAACATAATTCAATTGATGTGACCAATAGAAATCTAGTAGATATTCAATATAGTTTACTTTTTAACGTAGAACTCTAATTTATTGGGGTAAAATCAGTATATGATGCGAAAATAAGTTGGGAATAGTTATCACTTTAACTAACCTGCAGATCGTGAACTTAGCTTCCTGCAGGTTATACTTAAGTTTAGTACGTTCGTCATTTGTTCATGAAATTTCCATTTTATAACCATAATAAAAATAATGTAGGCCATAGTAGAATTCAACTTAATGACTTTGAGGAGATCTAAAGTACGTCTTGAAGATCCCGTATTTTACTAGCAAAACCTATTATATCCGCGCTATTCAATTTCCAATTCAGAAGCGGGAAGTTCCATGTGCGCTCAGAAGTTTCAATAACATATGCGCCATTGAAAATTTCAATCTAAGTCCGAACGGTTTAGAAGCAGATCGCGTACCTTTGTGAGGAAACAATGGTGCCTTGTTGTTGTGAGACGACGCTGCACCGAGAGGTGAAAGCCGAGAGTCGGGAGAGAATTTCCCTGCTCTAGTGTCTAGTATCTTGTTAATTCTATCTCGTGTTCCAAAAACAATCATGCTGTTAAAGACGTTTGAAGTGATATTACGTCTCAGGCATTGGGGCTAGTAGTAGGAGAGTTAAATGTACGGAAGTTGTCAATTACGATTAATACTTTTGTGTAAATATCACTAAAAGTTGCTTATATTATTATTATTATCAATTATACCATTGATATGAACAGAGTTGTTCTCTGTTTTTACCCATTGGGTAATAAGACCTTCATTTCTGGACCTCAGTTTAAGCGAGCTAAAGTGTATTATATCGGCCTAAAGTTTAATAGATCCAGAGAAAATTGGAAGCTAATAATTATGTTTATGTCTACAATGGACTTCAATTGGCGCAAGACGTTTTTCGTTTTATTAACCTAGAGGATTGTGTTCGCAACGTTTCCTACAAATATTAGTCGAAGAGCCTATTTTTAAGTCTCCGAAGGTGTGTCCAGGGGTCCCCATTCCCTATATTTGTTTGTCTATCCGGAAGCTTCAATTTTTCTTATGTAATCAAACGGAACCCCCACTTAGTGGCTCTTCCGGGGCCCGGAAAAGCCCTATTAGTTTTCCTGCTTTGAGTCATTCTATACATTTACCCTAAAGTACCAACTGTCTTGCTTAGTTACATTTATATGAAATTATTTCGAAATTTACGATATGGTTTTAAATCCATGAAAGCGGGCAGGTTAGCAGGTCAAGATATAAAATGGAGCATATTACGTAATATTCATATCACCTGCAATAACAATTAAACCAGCAGCAAACTGCGCTTCATAATAATGACTCGTGTGTAATTGCTGAAGCCATTTTTCGGGTAGAGAATTATGCGAACAAACGCGGAGGGAGCTCATTATTCCGTGCAAACAGCGAAGGAGTGTCCATTAATTGGCGCACGGTAATGAGAAGTAATGAGAACTGAATAATTTACACTTCCAAAATCAGCGAATTTAATTTGTATAACCAAAACAATAAACACAATAATTGTTATCGCACTAATGCAAATTTAGACAGCGATACCAGACCGGGCGGCGCTGCAGCAGATGTAGAAACATTAATTCGTCGCGGGTAATGAATGCGGTAATGAGACTTGAATAATGTACGGCGATCGTACAAACAGGTTCGTGCACGACTAATTCGACGTACGATAATCTGTTGCCATGCCAACGCGTATTAATCTTTCAAGGCATACTGAATGGTAATGACGCTGTCACTAGTGCTCCAGAATTGGCTAGTTTGTGAGTTGATACATTTCGTACGTGGGTGGACAGACGTGGTGCCGTGTTGCAAACTAAGTTAGTTAGCGCTGTAACTTGTAACAAACATAGAATTAGAATTTAGTTACGTCCACGAATTTCTAGTAAAACTCTCGTAGTCGTCGCATTCCCTTGACTGCAGCTTACAAAACATGAGGCAACACCTACAAGTAAATGAGTAACCAGAAGGATCACAAATATGTATATCAGTAGTATATTACCTTCCTTTATTAACTTTGTGTACACAAATATTAACAATTATATTCAAGGCAGTTACCGTGACATAACCATAATTTCAAAATCATTAAACGTTATATAAAATTGTTTAATAACAATAATAAGCTTCTAATTATTTAATTTTTAACTGTTCATCTCGTGTTAGCTTTATTTAACATTAATAGCTTTTTAATTAAAGGTTCGTAATCTGTACGACTCGTTGAATGCAATAAACCATCGGCAATAAGTCATCGAACTTTCATTCGATATTATTTATTTGTGCGCAGTGAACTTATTGCAAGGCAAATTAACTTCCGAAACACCACAAAAAAGCGTGGAATTCACAAAAATATATTTTCAGTGTTTTCAACAACAATCATGTTATTTTTGTATTTAATGCGATTGACAGAATCGTATTTTTTTCGGCGTTAACCAACTTTTGTATTGATGAACTGACATGCGCAATTATATTTGAAATTGTGGCAAGTGAACTAGAGACCAGCATTTAATAATTCTCGTTTTCTTCTTTCTCCATCATTATTATATCTTGTTCTTTCATTCTCCATCTGCTACCAGTCATGCCCGTCACCGTTAGTTTTAATCGATCCCAGTTTCTTCTAGTTTAATTCTTTCTCCCGTTTACATTATTTCTCCAAGTTTCTTGCGTTTGTAGATAATAAAATAATATCACTTACTTCTCTTATCGATGACCCTCTTACCTGGTGTTGCTAATAAGCATGCGCTCGGGTGATCATACCAATCTATTTGTTTCTCATTCTGCCTCAGCTTAAAAAATACTAGGAGTCAGTTGCCAAACGGTTAGTCGCGTTCTGGATAAGGATTCGAGTTCCAACTCTTGCTTGCTTACTGGCAACGCTTTTGCGCCTTCTCCCTGGTATTTGCTCATTCTGGTTTTTTAACCTTTTCCAACTTGAATTCATCACATCCAATCCATCACATATTTTTTTTTATTTAGCAGCGTGAACAAGCAGGTTGCAACCGCGCTGGTTGACTATAGATAAACTGTCTATCTGTAGGTATGACTATATTATTGGCCTTGGTTTACATAGGTCACTATTATATTTAAAAATTAAACAATTTGATTAAATCAAGTTGATTTCAATTTTGCGCTATTTTATGCTAGTATGAATATACTCTAATACTTATAATATAATATAATACTTTTATGCTAGTATTAATATATTCTAATGAATAGACTTAGTGTTTTCATACGTGAACTTGTTTAATTAGTATTAAAATTGTATTGATGTAGAATTTAATTTTTCTACTTATACGGTTACCTGGAGAAACTCTCCCTGGAAAAGCTCGATAACCTATGAGCATCAATGAAAGTTCAACGTAAGTGTACTATTCGAATGCACAGAAACTACAGCATGATCTGCTCTTTTAAAATAGCTTTAAATAGCGTGCAACCTTTTTGCGACACTTATAAAATAAGTACTATAGTCAGTTTGGTTTGATCATATTTCTGATCATACTGAGGATGGGTCTCTCCTCATAGTGAAGTGAGATGGAGTAAACCCCTCGCTGCTCCAATGTGGATTGGTGAAGGGATTACTCGCTAACCCAAGAGTCGGAAGTTTTTATGACGCCCTCCGACAGGGCTTAACGATTGCTATCTAACGAGAACAACCAGGACCAACGACTCTTCATGGACTCTGAAGCACGGAAACATTCATGATTTTTTTTGCCACCAGCGGGCACCCATCCTCCTACCGACTGCGCCCTCTGTTGCTTAACTTTTTCGGTCACCCACAATCCAAACAAACCAGGTTATGAATGTTTCGTAGCCTTGGCCCCATCTTCATCTCACCCCATCACGGCCCACTGTTGAGCACGGATCTCTTCTCTGAATGACAAGGTTAAGACCCTAGTCCCTCACTTTTTTCAACTCATACAGTTTTTTCAAACTCCCAGGCATGCAGGTTGCCTCAGGATGTTTTCGTTCGCCGTTAAAGAGAGTGAAATTTAAATGCTTAAAACGCACATAACTCCGAAAAGTTAGAAGTGCCCGCCCTGGGAATGGCACCTCGAACCTCCGAGTAGGAGGCCTAATTCTTAACCACTAGACTATCAGCGCTTCAGCCTTAGCCTACCAAACACGAATGTTAAATAAAAATATCTGTAAGAGTTTCAGAGATCTCCCTTAATATTACCCTTATTAAAGGTCACCTTTACCCAGATGACCTTTACCCTGACTCAAACATATTAGCGTCTACATTACGCAAGTCATTCCTCGCAAATGAGGAAACTTAAAGCGAACACATTGTTCCAGTTGCGAGGCTGACGGTGGAATAGGCGCTTGTCACTCGGTACAGACTTGACTGTCATTTATTAAGCCGCTGATTTAAATAATTTAAAGATGACGATATAAAGAGCATAGAGGTTAGTTTAGTACAAAACTCAAGCAACTATTTATTTGTATACATTATACGAAAAACATATCGTGAGTACCCGTAACATAGCATAATGTACACAGTCCACGATGAGGCGAGATTAAAACCATATACTCATGTTTACATCGAATAAATAAAAAAAATATTAATCTGAATAAAGTAAAATAAATAAATTTTCAGGCATTATAATTGGACATTATCTCTTGGTTGGCTCCCTACGCAATTAAACCGACCGCCGGGGGGTACTAGCATAGATTTAAAACTCTGACATACATATTTATTTATTTTCAAAGGGCGGACTTAATGCCTCGTGGCATTCTCTACCAGTCAACCCAAGCAAGAGTAACAACTATCAATATATAACCTAATTGTAAAAATCCTGGATATATAACTATGTATATGTAAAATATTAAAAATAAATATAAATGTTTATATAATTTAAAATGTACATAAAAGTATAAATATGAATAAGATGTACTTCTCAATTTATTGAGAATTACGGTTTTTCAATAGTTGGTATAAATATGGTTTTAAGTGAAACATTGTTTTCTTATAATAAAAGAGATAATGGCGCCGTGCGGCAACAATGGACGATCCTCTCAAAGAAGCCCACCATTTTCTTACCCGTTTCTTGCAATGAAAGCGCCATCTGCAATTGATTTATTAATTATATTTCCGCGGCGTCTATTTAGCATCGGGCAGACAAAGGACGACGTCATATTTCTCGCCACAATAGTACCGGGGCGCCATTATTCAGACCACGCCCGGCGGAGTGACTAGTCTAGGCCTCTTTGTTCTAAATTGGCCTCTTAATTCAATCTGTAAATTATTACACCGATCGTATTCGAGCGTATTGTAATGGAATTGTGGAATCTTGCTATGTTTCGTCTTTTAGACAAATCCCGTCGTATATGTCGAGGCTATAAGAACAGATGTTGATCGCTCTCTCAAATGGGAGGCCCTAGGTTCTAACCAAACGGGTACCGACGCGTACGTTACCGAGGCGTAATGGACGTCAGCTGCGTTCCGTTTTGCCAAAACACCATCCTTGTTACCCAAATATAAAATGAACAATGCATTATATTTTAAAAGATATTATTGAGCTTAGCCCACTCTTATAATTTAGAACCCCTACTTTAAAAGTCATACAGCGTCACTGACGAAGTATCCTTTGCGAAATAATTTTTAACAAACCAGCGACACACCTGCACCAAAATATTACACAGCTCGGTTATTTGCTCATTTACAACATCCATTGCTGTGTTACTTACAACCTTCTTCGAAATCCTAGAACCAACGCAGCAATGTAACTTAAATGAAGCTTTCGTTGATATTTGCTGAGAAAACGCAAGCAGCACACGCTCTGACGAAGAAGTAGCTTCATAAACTCCAAGCTTCTCTCTTATTGTTTTATGTAACCTACATCGCCGGGGTGTTAGAACACTCTCCACGAGAGTGTGGTGTTATACCGCAATGTATGCGGTGCGTGAAGAAAGGACGAGTGGTGTTTCGTTTTTGTTGGGCACTTGTGCACGAGAGGACTACTCATTTGTTTTGTCTTTACTCTAAGCCCTTTGATAAAGATATGGACTCATGTGGAATGTAATATCATCATTTTTTTTATCATAGCTTATGCTTTTTATCGTAGCATAGAAACACTGTTAACTATTGTTAACTACTGTTAACTAATAAGTTTCATGTGACCATGAATGTCTTTTAAACCTTTACGAATAAATACGCAAAACTTTCCCGTAGCATAATTATTGTTACATCCACTCCTCAACGCAGCAACCGATGCGTGGGAACGGCATTAAAATCCTTCACTATTTCGCACTGGAGCAGCGTGGTAAAGTATGCTCTAGGCCTCCTACGTTAAGAGAAAAGATTCGAGCTTATAACTACTGCATTATTGGTTGAATCCATCGATATAAAAACTACCATTAGCAATCATAAATAGAACGTAAAGCAATTAATGAAATGAGACGTAGAAGGAAGAGAAAGACGACAGATAAAAAAAGGCACGTATAAAATAGGCGAATTAAGCGAAGGCAAGACTAAAGAATACTACTGAATACAAATTTCGCTTTACTGTCATACTACACTCATGTTATTAAAATAGCCATCATTAAAACAAAATGTTTCAAAATAATATTCTGTTTAGTTTACCTTCTAAGAACTTCGTTTGAAATCTAAAACAAGGCCGCTCCCGGAATCGTAAATTGGACGCTGTGTTTTTTCGATCCTTGTTTACTGAAAGATTTCATTATTGCTCTTTAACTGCGAAAGTTATTCAAATCATCAAGGAAAAAAGATTTTTCCAGTCGATAATTTACATTCAGAGTCTGATAAAGTTAAAATGGGAATTCATTGGATACTTTGTTCGGTTTGATGTTTTTTTGAGAACCCTTCCACCGCTCAACTCGTATAATTAAAAACTCGACGCTTATAGATTTCTCTCAATTTTTCTTTCTTTCCCTCAAGCCATTGAAGGAGTTTTTTGTACAGCAAATAAAGTTAAATTTTCTTTATCTGTATTATGATTACAGACTGATAAAAGCTCTCTTTGTTAAACGATGTACCTGCGCTGGTTGTTTTCCTCTACAATGTTTATTCGTCAAGTAATTGGTACTCGATTGTACTATGCATTTGAAGGATTCTTATATTGTATAATCTAGAAGCGTTCCCGGCGTCTTGCGATCAGCGAACTTAAGCAAGAGCACTCGTGATAGAAGGATGTGTGCCCGCTAGTAGCAAAATTTCTTAAGCTTCCGTGTTTCGGATGGCACGTAAAGCCGTCGAGGCTGGTTGTTATCGACAGAAACCAGTCATTACACCATGTTGAGGGCCTTTAGCCACCATTAAAAGTGCCTATTGTGACGGAACACGCTCTAGGCCTGCTCAGTTTGTGATTTCCTGCTGCGACGCCACAATGGAGATGAGGGAGACCACCGAATGGGAGCGGGTCAGAACCGAACCCACTCGGAGAAGACAATACCAGTAAATGTCAAGGTGACTCCACATTGCGCAGGGAGGCACTGGTGCATTCGTGTAAATTATCGATACTTCACCAAATGTGGCTACCCGGGGGGGGTTTTAGTGGGTAGAAACCTATCCGAAACCGCTGAGTGCAGGTACTTTGATATGATTTCCCCTCGAAATTAAGGACACCTCTGTTCCGAGGAGGGACCCGTACTCAATAGCAGCTCATTAATGAAGCTTAGGCGTCTGGTCACTATTATGGTCATTGGAATTTTTAGGTACGGGAACTTATTGAGTAGGTAGTCAACACCCCGTACTGAATTTAAATAAAAGTTATTAACAAAAATATATTTTCTTTGATTTGTATCAAACTCATGGATTATTTTTCATTTTTATTAGTAACTACTAACTTTTTAAGCTGACTCCGATATTCATTTGCTAACAGGAAAAATGGCGTTTTTAAATTCTACATACAATAATTTGTACCGTACATTTATTTATAAGTTCTCAAAGACCCGGCTCAAAGGTAAATATTGAAAGTAGAATTAAAAATGGTCAGCGGCTGGCTATGATATTTCATACACAGCGGCTGAATTTTTTATTTATTTTATAATTTTGAGTATAAAATAGTTGAAAATGATGATCCGTTTTCATTGGTTCATGTTTAAATGATAATCTTACAAGATTATGAATGTATTAACTATATATATAATTATATAATCTAGTGATTCCGATTGAAATTCTTCAAAACTGCTGGACTGATTTTTATGTCATTTTGTGTATATTTGGAAGGTCTGAGAAAAGATCGTAAGCAAGTTTTATTCTCTCGAGTGATAAGGGTGACCTAGTATAGAATATTTTTTTAATATTTACTCCAAATTTATCTTGTAGTGTTTTAATAGTTCATTAAATATTATAGACATTATAGTTTATTAAATATTATAGTTTCTTAAGTACTATAGAGTACATTAGTCACTTTTTGAAAACTTTAGATAGTAGCAACTTCGCTAATTTGTTTCTATGTTTACATTCAATTCTACCACCTTATTTATCTATACTATAATAAAACACAAAGTGAACTTTTCCTGTACATTAAATATTTTATCAAAATTTTGATGAGGGGCGGCTCTAATATAGAAATATTTTTTTTGGAATTATGTGTCTGTCTGAACGAGCATCACGTGAAAACCCGCGGACAGATTTCAATGAAACTTGGTAAAATATTACTCATTGATAATAATATTATGCGATTAACATTTGGGTTCTTTTATTCCGAATGATTCCCAGATTTGTTTGGAATAGCAGAAGAAAATTTGTATGGGATTTTTGGTTCACTTGTAATAAAAAAACCATATATGTACATATGTGTGTAAGCGAAGCTGCGGGTACAGCTAGTATCTTATAAAATATAATCCCATTCAATTTCCACAACCGATGCGACCAGTTACACGTCACACAATAGCATCCTAAAGAGAGTATCTTTCATGTCTAAGAAGTCGGAGCTCCTAAAGGCTCCACTCATCGCCGCTTATAGAGACAATCGACCACTTCATCACGTATCTGCGACTTACGTCACTCTTGGAGGGGACCGTAAGCCACTTTACGTTGCGTGTTCATGTACGTGAATGTGGAACTCCAGTTAGCGTATCCATGAGGTTCTTCTGTGTAGGAACGTTTTTCTGGACATGGAAGGTAATTTAATTTATTTATGTACTTACGACCATTTCCAAAGTTCGTTTATCCTTAATCCTCCAATCGTGCAACTGAAAAATGTTATTCATTGTTTGATTACAAAAAAAAATGTGATTGACAAACTAACTTCTGAATTTGATTTTGAAAATCATTATTGAAGTTTGATCTTTTACTAAAATCTCAAAGCTTTGGGCCAATTTTTTTATACTTATTATAACTTTGTGCTTGACCTCTATCCCTCCTGATGGCAAGTGGCGATGTGATCTTAGATGGTAAAGCACACTAATTTAGTAATAGCCTATTCATTATTGACTTGAAGACACTTGAATCCTTCAATCCTCCTCCATCCTCCATCTTGTTTTATTTTAGGTGAGATTTATATAACTACACTCTCTTTAGGTCTTACATCCAATTTAAGTGAAATTGGTTCTGTGCCCAGTCTTGAAGAAAACTGTTTAGAATTTGTGACTTAGACAGTCTAGAGATAGCGTTGTTGCGGAGCCATGATTTATAGGCCTGTCAAGGTCGAACTGAACGAACCACACCACGGCCCATAAGTCCTGTAAGGGCGCACGCCATTCTGGACGTAAATCCATGCGTGTAAGAGTGAGAGTGGTGTTCAACTTCATGTAACTAATTACATTTCTGATTTGACCAAGTTTCGCCGATCTATTACGTGGTATCGGGTGTTTGTTCCAAAATATTCACTGTTTTGCGCTAATAGACTTTCTTTGAAACAAACTTCTTCGCAATAAAGTTATACTTTAGCTGGATATTAGGTTTTACGAGGGTCTACCTCGAACTGCTAACCTCGCTCAATAATAGGTACATGAAAGTTGTTACCATGGTGTTGTACACGTTTAAAATTTAGTTAGTAAGATGCGAATCTTACAATAATGATGCATGATGAAGTTATGTGAATTAATTTTAAGTTTTTGCTAAGTTTCTTATAATGGATGTAACAAAACCATTTTCTAAACTATATATTCCGTCTCTACATATGAAGGTACACTATATTTTGTGTCACTCAGCTCAAGTTTTATGTTACAAATTAATCGTATGAGTGTTGTGCATTACTTTTGTAGGAAATATAAGTATATGACAAATATCCCACCTGATAGTATGTGGCAAGGTTCTCAATAAATATAGAATATAAAAAGTTAAATAAAGCTGTTTGAAATTGTTTGAACCGAAACAATAATATTGTACCTACATATGATATTCGTACGTGGAAGATGTTCACTTTAAAACGTCATGCTATCCTGTTAGTGAAGTGGATTTGCGCAGACACGGAATATGTGAGTCGACTTCTGTCCGCTTCCATATTTCATTAGTCGCCTGTCGTGTCGGGGAAGCCCCGTGCTCGCCCGGCCGGCCGCCCGTAGTGCGCCATAACTGACAACTATTACCTAATATGAAGTTCTTCAAAGAAAGTTCATGTTTAGAAATTCAGAAAATTTTAGGTTTAATTCTTACTGGATTGAAATAAAGAAACTTGCAGGATTAGTGCAGTGTAGTGCTTTTTTATGTTTTTTGTGTAGTAGCAGCCATGGCTTAACAATTTGAAAGTCTTGTGCAGGATGGCATTACTTTGAATCCTGTCGGCCATTTTACTTTTTATAGTTATGTGCGTATTAGAAATTAGTTAATTATTAATTGCATGACTGCGCGTTCCCCAAGTTCTAGGTGAAGTCTATCAACCCACAATTGAAAAACATTGGTTTCTGTGACAGGTACCTTTTATATTATGAGAGGAGACCTAAGTCCAGCAATGGGACAGATATGGGTTGCAATGATGAGTGAACATTTTCATCTGACACAGTAAGTTTTACAAATGACCAAGTAATGGAATACGAAGAGTAACTAAAAATACATAGTACATAATGATATTATGTTAGCAAGAACGTTATAAATCTTAGGTACGCCTACATGAGACCCCGAAGCCTCAGCAGTCGCCGAGGGGGTTTTAGTGGGTAAAAATCCCACATAATCCGTGTTGGGTATCTAGAAGACGATTTCCCCTCGAAATGAATGGTACGCCTACTCGATTCCTACCGTCTATAATTGGTTGATGATCTTTGCTCTCCGATTTCATAGATTCCGATACAATCTATCACAGTGAAAACTTGTATGACTGCCTTTTTAGATTCTGATTTTCAGGAGTCATTTCTGATAAAAGAAAAAAGCTGGATTCCATATTCGCGAGCTGGATTCCATATTCGCGAACTAGATTCCATATTCCGCAGCCGTCACGTAACCGTCACTTCTCCATATTTCATTAATCGTTTGTCCCGTTCAGGCGTCCCGTTTCCGTGTCGGATCTCGTCTACGTCACACATCCAGTAGATAGACATTTAAGTTATGAAGGATCATTTGTAAATATTAAACTCCAGATTTGCAGAGAGTAATGTAACTCATGCACACAGAGTAATGTAATTCAGCCATTTGCAATGGATAATTCAAACAGTTATTATTGCACCCTACAACTGTGCCACTACTGGAGGGTGGAGACACTACTCACAATGTGAGGGTTGCAGGGCGTAGTCCACTACGTTGGCTAAGGGTGGATTTATGAACTTCACCCACGTTTTGGAACTATAGGGAATCGCAGGGACACAGGTTCTTTGCGTGTTTTTCTTCACTGCAGCAAGTGATAATCAACTCCTGACATACTTTAAATGTTACACGTACGTATCAGGTTTTGAATCCAGGGCCTCCCATTCAAGAATTCAAACCACTAGGCTATCACTGCTAATTCACAAAAACGAGCCGACGCACGGCGGGTATCCATTCCTTCGTCGTTAACATGCCGCCAGTACGAACGTTGCGTTTCGACTAGAATAAGTTGACTGGAGTCAGTGTTCTCGTTTGTTTACCATGTAAATGACCTCAAGTCACGAGTGAATAGGCTTCTACTAAGTGAGCTGCTTTACCATCGAAGACTTCATCACCACTTACCATGAAGTGGGATAAAGCGCTAGCTTATTAAAGAAAAACAAAACTTCCGTCTTATTCATTTCTGTCCAAGCTTCCCTCAAAAACCTCCTTAAAGGACTATGACACATTCATACATGGTGCTACCAGCCAGTATTATATCCAAATTGATAATGTTGAACAGCAATAGTATTAAACAGTTTATTTAGTTCCTAGCTTCCCCCGCGGCTTCGTCCGCGTGAAATACTCACTTTAGGCTAATGCTAACTAAATCAAGACTTATTCATCTAAAATTTATCTATGATGATATTCTGGAAAGAATAAATTTAAAAAGTAGTCCACTGAGCACGCGTCTGACCCGCGCGGTACGGTATCCTGCAGAAACAATAACTCAAAAACTACCCGTCAGATGTCGCTCAAATTTTAATGGGATCAGACGAAACTCATTACCTTTGTATGCCGAAAGAATTATCGAAGTCGATTGCCACAGTCTGCAGATATGAAGCAAGTTAAATTTTCGTCGAAATTTCGTAATATTTCAAAAAATTTAAACATATTCTTCTAAGCTACATATGTAACTGTTAAGTTTCATCCGTTCAGTAGTTTTTGCGTGAAGGAGTAACAAACACACGCACTAACACACATCCTTACAAACTTTCTCATTTATAATATTAGTAGGAATAGTGGGATACTAGATTTTTACGTTAAATTTATTAACTATTTTATTTATTAATTATTACATTTATTTTATGATAGTAACACTTGCTGATAGTGGTTTAACTACAGAATATTACATAATGTTCACTTAAATAATAAACATCTTGGGATATAACAGAAAGCAATATGAAGAAATACGAACCAATAATGAATACCTTTGTTTAGTACGTAAATAAAAACCTTAACATGACCAAGTACTCCCAGATTTCGACGAGAAACTTCTCTTTTCTGCACCCTAACTTCACTTCTGTAGTCTAAGGGCTCATTTATAGGTAGTTTTTTCTTGATGAAAACGCCTACAAACTTCCACCCGGAAAGTTCAATTTTTTCGCGGGGAACATTATAATTTCCTCTATTATATTTTTCCCTAGGAGCTATTCGTACATCTGTCCATTATATTACGCCTTAGGTTGGTCTTACGGCTTAGTAAAAGAAAAAAAGGGATATTCAGCAGTTATACCGCTCGAAGCGTTCGTAGTCCGGCGGATTGTTTGACAGAAAGCGATCGAAAAAGATAACCATCAGCGAGCGCTGTCAGTGGGAGGCTGGGTGACCGCTAGTTACTATTTCATGAGCGCTTCCGTGCTCCAGAGGGTACGTAAATCTATCGAATAACAATCGTTAAACAATGTCTTCGGGCGGCATAAGATATCTCATACTTGGATTGACCAATAATTCCTCCAATTCTTCGAATAAGAGTAGCGTGATGGAGTACGCTCCTCCTCAGTACGGAGAGAGAGCCGTGCCCAGTAATGGGCCAATAATTGGTTGACGTCATCATACTACTCCAGTTAGTCAATAACTGTTACAATAGATCAGCTCTCAATAGTGAGGTAGACTCCGTACCGCTCCTGAGCCGCGCTCGTTAGTAATGGTACAAGGAAGAATTAGACTGGGAGTAGAAGATTGATTTCTCGTATATTTGACATTATCATTATTATTTATATTCATAGAAATATATGTATTACATTTTTATATATTTTTAACCGAATTTAATACCGGTTCTTAATTTGATGGTATTTTGTTTAATGACTATTATAAAACTAATATTTTCTTTTGTCTTTGCTCGGCTGTTTGCAAACAGAACGTTGGCACTGCCCGCAATGTTCCTCTCTGGGGCTTACTGAAAAACAGTGCTGCAGCAGTTCTCTAGAAAGAACTGCAGCGTGGGGATATACAACGTACATGACATTAAATTATAGTAGTGTGTTCTTAAAAAACTCGTAATGACGCAATATTTTTCTTTATGAAACCAATATAAATTATTACTTTGATCATATCATATGACCTCACGGTATATTCGCCCATGTACAGTATTGTACACATTATTTTGTAGATGATTGTACAAATACTTGTGCAATTAATTTATCATTGTCTAACAATTATCGAAGGTCTACTTTTCATTATTACGCAGGATATAAAATGCTTGACATCGATCCGACCTGATGGTAAGTGGCGATGATGTCTAAGATGTTGGACGCATTAACTTAGTAAATGCTTATTCACTCTACTTTT
>DWJZ01003031.1:0-17937 GCA_018249125.1 Asbolis capucinus
AACCTAGGTGCATACCCACTAAACACCACCTGAGAATGGCTTTGGCCGAATGGCCTCTAAGCCTTCATCTGAGGCGAACCAGTTTGGAGAGACGGAGCGCAAGCGGTGCTCCCGCGAGAGCAACCGCTAGAAGACTACAACACTAGCTAAGCGATGTGGGGACAAGCGTCATCTGGAGGATGTACGCTGACTGGGTTGTCTACAAAGTCTGAGTCACGGGGGGCCAGGAGGCGTTCTAAGTCAGACGAAAGCTTGTCTGGGGAGGCCCAGAAAACCCGAGCTCGGTCGCTTTTATAGGTTTTAGCGCATGACGTCACAAAAAACAAAGTAAACAACTATGATTCCGCTAACATTATATTTATAAATTTCAAATGTGTTGTTATTCTATTATGAAAAACGGAAAAAAACACTACAATCATGAATGTCGATTCTATCTTTCATCAGTTATAAGTGACTAGCTTTTTCCAGCGATTATGTTCGCATGTTATAGTGACACCTCCCCCTTCCCTAAATCTTTTGACTTGGCCATCGCATGAAAAATGTACGTACCATGTATGTCATAAGTAACACATTCGATTATTTAGTGCGATTGCCGAGTCAATCTATTTAATCACATTTTTTTCTGTAGAAGAACTGAGTTGCGAAGCTTGGCTTTTTTACAAGTTACGTTTTTGGTGGCAGTTTTTAATATTCTGGAAACATTTTGAAGGCCTCCAACAAGTCTTAGAGATTAATCTCCGAAGTTAACATTCCGGAATCTGACGGCTATATATATCGGTATGCCCTGCGAAGCACGGAGACAGGCGCTAAAGAAAATAAGAAATTTTAGGGTTGAACACAAACAACACTTGCAACGCCATCTAGTTGCGCAATGAAAAAACTTTATCAAATCATAAGTTTTCTCTGTCTACGACAGACTAGGTACCTAGCTAAACTGTCTACGTTTTAAACGTTTAAACTTTTAAGTGTCAATCAAATACTTCACATCAAAGTCACTTGTCACTTAGTGTCGTTAGTGTTGCCAGTTGTCATATAATTGAAATTCCATTGTAATATTTCTTATCGTCAGTATCGTAAACGATTTAAATGTCTTGTCAATGTCAATGCTTGTCGGACACCGAGCAGTGAGGTTGTTGGTTCATGACATTGCAATCTGCTTTAAGTGTTATTTTTCTGTGATCGTATTCATGTACAAGACTGCTTTGTAGATATACAGTAATATAATATTATCATTACAATGCATTAATATATATTAAATAAAATTCCAATATTAAAAAAAATAGAAGTTTAAGAACGAAATGGGCTATAAATAAAGTTTAAAGTAATATTATATAACATAGCTAAAACAACTACGTAACCTTGATAGTTGGTATCCGGTTAGTTTACTTTCTTATATATTTTATATACCACTTTATAAATTAAAATAAACTAATAACGAATAATAAATTAACCTTAAATATTAAGGAATGTCAATACGTTATTTATAAATGGTTTTTTTTTTATTATCGGCTGATCACTCGATACTATTATTTTGCTTACATGTCGCAATGGCAACATTGTTGAATAACAATTTGAATTTTGTAGTCTTGAAGTTAAGTCAAAATATGACCGTTGCTCGATTTGCTTTTGTTAAATAAAGTTGTGTTGTGTTAAAAAATAAATGGTCGATGTACTTAAATATTGTTTTATAGCAAAGTGCATATAAGATTATAGACCTACAGTGCTGTACAGTGACGAACGATGACAAATTAGTTGATATTCTTTCACAATAACTTCTTGATTTGGATCTTGTGGTTTGTGAGCGCAAAACGTAAAAGATTTTAATAAACTTGCACGTTTAGTTTACTTTAGAACAACCGCATCATGTTATAATACTGTAAGGAACATTTACTATAAATAAAATCCTAATATTTACCATTCCGCATCACGAAGTTCACATCTTCACTTTGTGTAGCAATTGTAGTTAACCAACATCTTTAAAATGTCATAAAATAACGCTAACTATGGACCAATATCCAAGCTTACTAGATATATTAGTAGATGCGCATATGTATATATGCTATCATTGACTTCTATGACATTTCTAAGCACTACAACCTTTGTATAGAAATGTTCCACATATCACTTACTCTAAAATAGGCTTTAAACTTTTATAATTGAATAAAGTTATAAATAAGTTTTATAAATGTTGAAGTAATATTTCTGTAGTTCCAAGATGCCATCATCAAGAATACCCTCCCCCGCACGCTCTCAGGGGGTGAAATCCACACCTCGACAATACAAGCAACGGGCCTCACGCAGTGTTGGCTCTCCAGCACATTCCACCACTTCGGTAAAACTCACTGCACTCATGCAAATGAATTCATTTGCTTTGTCGCCAATGCCAACACGAAGATCAGTTTTGATGAATACAACTGATGTAGAAATACCTACAGGTAAGTGATTTTTACTAATTCCTACTAAAACTTTTATTACTTATCATTTTTATTTGAAACTATATATACAAATATTATATCCAGGTAAAGTTATTATGGTAATTGAATTTACAAAGTTAAAATAGTTTCATTTCCTATGAGCTTGCTGATTGAGTTAGCTAGAGATAAATGGGCCTTTGCTTCGTGGCACAAAAAAGGACTTAAAATAATACTTTATGCATAACAAAGACATACTCTCATGTTGACATAAACATTTATAATAATATGTGGATATATTTTATTACTAGTAACAAAAATTGCAGGACAGTAGTACAATTACATAAACTTAGTTTGGCAACCTAATATTATCACCTATTTATTTAAAGTAACCTCGATGTTTGCAGGTAAAGGGTGGTGGAAAAAATTGGATGAAAATTCCAGAGAAATTATGGAAGTTTTCAATAACAAAGACCTTGCTGTAGGTAACAATGCAATAGAAGAGTATATTGAGATTGATGTTTTGAGGTTAGTATTGCTGCAGTGTATTGTATAGTTATGACTATATAATATTATATATGAACATAGCTAGGCAACTTAGGTTCATTGATGGATCTACCAAGTTAGCAATTTCAGCTTTGGTTGATAGGTGAATGGGTTTCTGCTAATAGCAATAATAGCAAAAGTTTCATAAGGTTTTCTTATTCCAAGTTTCAGAACTTAATGCCATTGATTGCAATTGCTATCATAATACAGCACTAGTAAAATCATATCAAAGACCTATAGAAGGCATAACAACTTTATTTATCTAAGAAACCCTGCACAAATCCACACTGGAAGAGGATTGTTAATTATGCTGTAGGTCTCCTGAAGAGTCTAGTACTATACTGGGACATTAATGACTTGATGCCAATTACCTTAATGAAAATGTTTAACGTGTGCTGTCATATGGTTAGACTCACACATCATCCTATTTTTCTTGTTCAAATTAAATTTAAAACTTCAACCAGTAGTTGTGGGTTGCGGGTGGCTCGTGACTCAGTGGTGCCCTTTTTCAGCACTTATCCTTTTTTATGTAGTTATGTCTATTTTATTATAATTGTTAAGCTGGGTATAAATGTTGCCTCTTTCTTTCAATCTTACAATTTTTCTTACAGCCAAGAAAGGAAAAACTATTCTATAGATATACCAGAAAGCAGTGATGGTGAATCTATAACTAGCATTGTTATTCCGCAAAAAAAATTATTTACTCAAAAAGAAAGAAAATCTCAAAAACATTTCGTCCAAATTATTGACAACCGTGAATCTCTGGCTACTCTTCATCAATCTCAAAGGGATAGCGATAAAACAATCAATGTTGGCCGTAAAAATCTTTTTTCTCAGGGAACAAAGCAAAGAACTAAGCCACTTTTTCCATCAGCACTACTTAATATTTCTGCAAATAAAACAATAGCCAACAAAACGAAAGAAATGGTTGCCAATGACCCAAAAGTTGAAGTAAAAAGTTTATTCGGAAACAAACCTGGCATGAAACGAAAAAATATTTTTGCTGATTTTATTGTATCAGACAGTGAAGATGAAATTCCAGAAATACAAACTAAAGTATTTGATTTCCAAAAAAAAGTTGAGCAAAATCGGCGACTGAGCAAAACTCGCGCTGGTCGTGAATCTCGTCTCACCTCACCCACATCAAGTATAACAGATATCGAAATAGATGATTGGAGGCACCTGCCGTCATCCACAATGGTTGATCAAGAATTAGAAGAGGGGTTAAGAATTACTCCGCATAAAAAAGCTAAATTGTTTAAGTTGACCGAAGACACAGAAGTTGTTAGTACAGAAAATAATACAACCGCAAATAAAACCAAACAGTCAAATAAATCATTGACTTCTAAAAGCAAGTCTAAAAATGCAAGCCAATGTAATGAAATGGAATCGAACGAATTAATTGGCTCTGCAGTAAATACGTCAAGGTTGGTTAAAGAAAAAAATATATCAAATAATGATGAGGTGTATGTTTCTGTAGGTAAAAATGTTGAAAGTAACCGAAAAACCTCGAATACAATGTCAAAAATCGATCAAATATTTCAGAGTGATGATGATGAAGAATTTAATTTAGTATATGAGAACGATGACATAGATGAACTTGAAAATGAACAAAGTGGTGCAAAACTGAATAGTAATGTCGAAGGAACAAAAGAAACGTCCGACATAAATAAAACGCTTAATAGGTCAAAGCAAGTACAAAATAAGTCTAAATCACAGAATATCGTGCATCAGGTAAGTCAAATGAATGAAGAAAATACAGAAAAACGACCAATAAATCAGACCATTAATAGTAGCCGAAATAATCTAAACAACACCAATGAAAACCGAGGTAAAGCTTCCGAATTCGAAAATAACGTAGATCAGATTTTAAGTGAACAGCAAAACCGCACTAAATGTACCAAGCTTGATGATTGTGAAAAAGAAGAAATATTAAAAGCAGATAATAAATTGAATAAAACTGAACATGATCTACGTCAAAAAAGTAATAATAGTAATATACAAATTACAAATATAGAAGTTGATGACGCTGACAATAACATATGTGATAACAGAGAAAATCCTATTAAGAACGATGAAGAAAAAAAATCTAAAATAAAAGCAAAAAAGAAAGATGCCAAATTAATAAATAGAACTACCGTCGGGCATGAGCAGAAAGATGATGCTAAAGTTGCCTCCCCAGAAGTAATTCTATATAACAAAACAACGCAAATGGAATCTTTTACTGAACAAGGACGTAATAATAGTGTCCGAAAAACTAAGAGTATTATTAAAAACCACACTATTAGGCCAAGTTTTGCACCAGCAAGAGGAAGTACTGGACTGGGAAATATTTCAGATGGAAGTAAAAATTCAAGCGCTGAAAGATCAGGATGGGATTCCCATAGAACAACCCGTGCGACGTTACGTCAAACTTTCGGTAAGGATTTCACGCCAAGAAAATCCTTACGTGCTTTGGTGATGGAAAAATCTGCAAAGCGACGTACCAACTTTACTGAAAATAATGCAGAGATTAGTAGGCTTCCTCAAGCGAATTCAACTGAATTGCCATTATCTGCAACTGCGATAAATCAGTCAAATATTGAAATGTCCAATAATAACTTCAATGATGACTTGCATAATTCAGATGATACAAAGACGTTTAATAAGTCTGATCGCCAAGTGTCGCAAAATGTTAATGAATGGGATGAGGCAAAAAAAATGCCTAATTTATTCCCCAGTGAAAATGATGTTGAGAATAATGATTTAGATCAGGAACAGTGGGTTAATGAGTTTGATACTGAACCTGTAAAGAATAAGTCTGGTGAAGCGCAATTATATAGTGAAAATAATGATTCTGCTCAGGAACAGAAGGTTGATGCTGAACATGAAAGTAATGAGTCTCATGAAGCGCAAGTGTATAATGAAAATACTGATTCTGCTCAGGACCAGGAAGCTGATGAGCGTGATTCTGAACATGAAAATAATGATTCTGATCAGGAGCAGCTGTTTAACGAGTGTGTGCCTGAAAACAATGAATTCGATGAAGTACAAAAATATGTTGAATCCGATGCTGAATATGAAAATAATGAATCTGATGAAGGTCAAAAATATAATGAAAGTATTGATTCTGATCCGGAACAAGAGTTTAATGATTCTATTGCTCAGCATGGAAACAATGAATCTGGCGCAGCGCAAGAATATAATGAGAATGTTGATTCTGATCAGGAACAAGAGTTTAGTGTTCTTGATGAAGAAGAAACTAAAGAATCTGATGAAGCTGAAAATAATGAGTCTGATAATTTTAAAGATTCTGATCAGGAGATCATAAATGAAATTAATATCTCTGAAGAGGAAATTAATGATCATGACGAGGCACATGAAATTGATGAATCTGAACACGAAATTACGGCTGGTATGGATGAATCTGGTAATGCTGAGGAGATGAATGATCCCGAAGACTCACAGGAAATGAATCAGTCTGATCATGAAGTATCACGAAACATTGATAACGATGAAGAAAGTATAACAGAAGACGTGGAAGAAATGGATGAATCAAACAATCAACAAACAATGAATGAGTCTGATGAAGAGGTTCATCCTGAAGGTACAAATTTGGTTCACGCTGATCACGCACCGTCTTTAAATGAAGACCAGGAGCTCGACGAAATGGAGCAAGATCACGAAGAGCCAAGAAAGACTCGTCAGACCACTTTAGAAATGTATCTAGAAAAAGTTAAAAAGCGAAATGTTGAAAGAAATAAACAATTGGTAAGTTCTTGATAATAATTTTATTATCTTTATAAAATTCATGAGATATTTTCAATGACTCAAATACCATTATCAAATTACAGGAAGAAGAAATTAGGAAATCAATAAAACCACCCACAAAAGACATGATAAACCCTTTCAAAGTGCCAGCGGTGCCAAAACTGCGACGTATGAAAATACAACAGACAAAAATCAAGGCAAAATCTATTAAACCATCGATAATACCATTGGATATGCTGCCCGATGAACTAGTACAAGATATGAAGTACAAACCTCCTAAAAGATATCGCCCTCCCAATGCATCATGGATCACTAAAAGACTGTATAAGTTTTTGGAAACCAAACTTGAACCAAAGTAAGTATTATAATAAATGCATTCACACTCTTCCCAGTATGAAATATCTTAAAAAACAATAATTTTGGTAACATAATTTACGGGAAGCGCTTCTTAGCATTCCATCTTATCGATCATAAATAATCAACCAAGAAATCGAAGGCGCGGTCGTGACGGGTGCGAGTATTCTTGAGCGTTTCCGTGCTTCTGAGATCACATAAAGCAGTCGGTCCAGTTATCTTCAGATAGCAAGAGTTGCGTTGCAGATCTTTGTGCAGTATAAAAACGACCATGGAGTTGGCCACTAATAGAGGAACGTACTTCAGTCGCGAAATCTGTGCTCAGTAGTAGGCTATTAACGAGTTGAAGCCAATTGATATGTAAATAGCAGTATATAACTAACACTATTTTTAACTATTACTTAATTAATAAAATTTTTCTAGATATGATTACAAAGCAAGAATTCGTTCAGAGAAATTAGTAGAGACGATATACAACTTCACGAAGGACATTCGTCGCCACGAGACGGCGCCGCGCGAAGCCGTGCACGAGCTCAAACATGAAATGGCGCGACTTGGAATTGTCAACACTCATTTCGAGTTCTACGAGTTTTTCCACGAGTTTATGCCGCGAGAAGTGAGGATAAAAGTATGTATATATTTATGTATATACTAGAAATTTCCCTCGCTTCGCTTCGGAAGAGTTGACCAGTGGTTAAGTTGTCATGCTAATTTTAACCTATTATCCTAAAACCATTGTCCGTACATAAGCTACGGACATGCTAAATGTGATCTAAATTGGTCCATTGGTTTTGGAATTGCTACACTAATTTTAACCTGTTATCCTGTGGGAACTTAGCTTTTTCCATGTATGGTACCTATCATTAATTTTAACTTTCTTCTTGCAGGTGGTGCCAGATGTATTTAATAAGATATCATTACCTAAGTACGGCGTATTTTCTGACATTTTGCGTAGTAAATAGAAAATATTGATGTTAATATTCTTTGACTTTAGTTTTGGCCATAGAGAACATAAGATTACGTTGTTAATGTTGGATTTAATGGTACAAAGATGAATTCTTGAATAATAAAGTTTGTTGTCATTAAGACTTTTATTTCGTTATTCTAATTTCTTTTTCTGTTTTGAAAAAATAAAACGACTGAGGGGCGAAACTAACTTTTTAGATAAAAAAATATCGATTTTTTTTTATTGTTTATTCATGTTATTCATTCATTAAAGTATAATTTTTTATTGGTTTCTACATTTTCCTCGTGATTCATCTGCGGAAATTCTTTTGTCCCCAATTTTATCCCCACTCAGCTCAAAATATCAAAAATAACAAATATGTACTTATTTCTTACACATACATAAATATATTTTCATAGACAATTTAAGACTTAGTTTCACCACTATATCAATTCTTTTTGACCGATGAAAAGGTACCCTATGTTTTGTCTCAGACTTTGTACTGTTGTTATCATACCAAATTTAATAAAAACCAGTTCAGTTTGTGTGAAAGCATAGTAGTCAGAGTTATGTTAATAAATATTTTATAATTTATCAATACTGTAAAGGGTAAAAGTAAAACATATTTTACAACCTAAGACTTGTTTATTTCGAAAATAGTAGGATACAAATGTACATCTATGTTACAATATATCGGAGCACCATACACATACATAAAATATTGCGATTATAGGTACGTTACATATTGAGACGTCATACACACACATACCGACAGAGACACCTACATACATTGAATAATAGTACAAATGATAAGATATCGGCTATG
The DNA here is from genome assembly GCA_018249125.1 of Asbolis capucinus. Lineage (NCBI taxonomy): Eukaryota > Metazoa > Arthropoda > Insecta > Lepidoptera > Hesperiidae > Asbolis > Asbolis capucinus. Next base: position 8,834 of record DWJZ01003031.1, read on the forward strand.
GGCTGTGCGCAGCCATAATACTATTCTAATTTGTATGGCTATTTTGTCTAAATAATCTAATAGAACTCAATAAAATTATACAGAGACGAGTATTAAGCATAACATGCCTGATAAAAATTTTAGGACAATTAATAGTGCTTACAAAAATCAGTACATAGAAATAATTAAACCCATTCTTCATTATTTCCTTCTTAATGTTGTGAAACAATAGTCAAATAATTTTGAAAGAGCAATAAATAATACAAAACATTATTAGAGCTATTCACTCTGGACACTTACATTAATAATCTTTTATTCCAAACTTTTAAATCCTTGCAAATGGAATTCTAGTTTTCTTCAAATTCTTATCAGATGCAAGAAACATTTCCAGCCAGCATGTCTTTGAATATTGACACTGATTTTAATCACTAGCACAATTTACCTGATACAAATAAATTGCAAACCATAGTATTTGTTTAATAAGTCCTAGAAATTAAAGACAATATATTTTTAGGTAAACAATATTTTTATATAGATTTTACCATAAAACCTGGCATTTTACAACACCATCGAATTAGTCTTAGCACGCTTTATAGAAAATAAAAATATCAGTCATATTTCAAATTAAATAATAAAATGTCCAAATTCTCAATAAAATCATAAAATAAACTTTTATAAATGCTGTACAAGTAAAATAAGCACAAAACTTAAATATTGTAAAATAAATTATTTTACTGAATTATAACTAAATAGCTAATAAATCATGTTGTGACAATAAAATTGGTCGTAAAGTTACAATCAAGTTGTTTAAGTCTATTGAGACTTAAAATTGCTTAACCACTGAAAAAATGTGTTACTTGGAAATTGCGTCAAATACTGTCAGTGTGACAAAAAATAACATTCTTATAAGTCACTTTGTAATTTTTATTTTGCGTTAGTACCGAATATGCAATATAGATATAAAATGCAGGCAAGTTATTCCTTATATGTCGACTAGAATTAGCAATTTCTTAAAATCCTAATGAGACTTCAAGAACTCTATTCAGACTTGCTAAAATAAAAAAGGGATATAACAAATAGAGGAACATTTAGCTATATAGTTCGCTACTGTTTGCAATACAGATTATATAAGGAATCATATAGATGACCACAGAACACATCTATGTGTATCTGTAATGAAATTTAATATAGGACCAAACCCACAAAATATAATAAGTCGAATATTTGAGGATTATGTATAGATTATACAATAAATTATTAATATAATTTACTTCTTCATAAAATTGTAACAATACATTAACGCCAATCACGACAAACACTAATACACGCCACATTCCAATACAAAGGTACAAAATTGGGGTAAAAATTATTTTTGGCACTAACTCTACTAAGACACAATTTTGGGGGCGGGGCATACCTACAGAGGTTTACAATACAATATCGTGTACAATACAATTATGTATACAATTTCGTTAATACGCTATCAAAATTTACAAGCCGTATTTTTATTAAAGTTCTAGAAAGAGAAGTGATTATGTTCCGCTAATTTGTATTGAGGAAAATTGCTTGATTTAAAAACTCCTATTTTATTTAATTTTTTTGGAAAAGAGTGACATTTTGGAACACTCAGTCTTCTAAATCTCAAAATGTAACTATTCTAATACACTACAGTTAATAGTGATCAAAATTAGTTGTTACAATTTATTATGTATATCTACTACAATTATATAATTCAAAGGCCGTAATGATCGTAGTTAAATATGAAGATTTATATGAGATTTTTGTTACTCGACATTACATATAAATACAAAAAGGATCTGACCAAAATTATTAATACAACTTTTAATTACTAATAACATGAATTGTTTTCGGATGTAAGGAATCAAAGAAGTTTAATGAAAAAATTTGAAATGTTTTTATATCTGTGTCATAATTTCCAGCTAAGCATTTTACATACATATTATGAATATATTAAAAATAATAATAAATATATGATTTTCATGATGATATGAGTTTACTAATATTCCTTAACCTCCCTAGTGCAAGATAACCTTAAACACAGTTTTTTGTGAAACTACAAAAAAAAATTGTGACATGTTTCAATATTAAGCCAATTTCCACAAAATCCATGTATATATCTATTACTTATTAAAAATATGTATAGGTACAATAATATACAAACTAATTGATATAGTATGAATATTATCATTCTAAAAGGTAAAAAATATAATGCATATATTGATTATTGAGGTAAATTAATCAAGAGACATTGAAAAATACAAAATTGATATTTGAAATGTAAGCTCAGAAAATTGATCCATTCAGATTTTTTGTCATATTCATGAGTAAAAAATGTTAATAATTGAAAACTACTGAAACATTAATGCTAATTAACTAAATTTCGAAAAATCATATTAAAAATCAGGTGTTAATTTAATCACTCTTGCCTAACATTAATTAATACTAAAGCTCTGACTGTATAATTAACAAGTAACTATACAAGTAACTTCAAAATGCAACAATTACAAAAGTTAGACAACAAACTACATTGCTAACTAAAAACTTATACATTATGAAATTGCTATAAAATAATTGACAATAAAAGCAAAACGGCATTGTGACGTCAGATCATCCCCAGGAAGCATACAAGAACTCATCAACAGTACATTAAGTTATTGTACGTAAATCTTTAATTTGTAATGTAATGCAAGAATTTACATAATTTCTAATAGACATGCCTTGTTTTTTTTTGTTTATTCATTGTTTATATAAACTCCGTATTACTGATCTATGCTAAATTGATTCTTTAAAGCAACTACCCAATTACGTCCAAATTTGGCATATTAATTAAAAATAAACTGTATGTTTCTTTAAAACAAATAATACCTTTTGTATATTATATTTTATTCTCACTTATTGCAAGACATAAAAAACCTTAAATTTGTTTAGTATAGAAGAAATTATTTCTCCTATTCACTTCATAGCAATACCATGGACATTTTATAATATCTGACAAACAGATGTATGACAGTTAAAGAATAAACCTGTAAAAATGTTTATAGAAAAACATTCCTGGAAATTACACACTAAACAATATAAATGTATGGGAAAAAAATATGATAAAACATAAATACAACATGTGTATATATGAAGTGATTTCAGATGACCTAAGACTTTAACAGATAAAATATATAATGTCCACAAATACAAAAAATGGTACCATAAAATAAGATTGTGTGGCACCGTTAATATATAAAAAAACTAACTATTTATAATAATTAACGTCACGCACCTGTCAATATAATAACATAACTTTGATTTAGCTATATATTTATAGCATGACACACGAAATTATATTTTCAAGTGCAATCAATGATATAATGCTGCATAATTACAATGTATATCATCAAAATTAAATTAAATACATTACAATTATGATTTTCGTCCTTGCAATATAATTATTATTGTATTCAAAAATACAATGTAATTATTCGAAGAATAAATATCGTAAAATTGATTAACTAAATTGTTCTCTCGTGTGCCATCATTCATCAAATTGCAATACAATTCCATCATATTAGTAAATAATCGATGTATCATTTCAACAACGATTAATCGAGATCCGTCACTTCTAAACTTTATGTCACAAAAATACCTATTTGTTTGTCTAACTAAAAAAATGCATGTCAAGACTAAAATGTTATATGTTTATATTACATGTATATTATTGTAAATAAGCAATCTTATATTCAAGAAACGAATCAATTGTATAATATAACAAAATCGATTAAACATTAATTAACATAAATGTAATAATATCTACACTTATTTGAAACATAAACTTATAAAACATATAAAATGCATGAATATATTATTACATACTATGTTTCGTTTTGTGACCATCATTAGGCCAATCTATACTGTGTCAAGTGACAAGTGCAAGTATAGTGTATTTTAACGAGCAACTTTGTCATTAAATTTGATTCGTCTGAAATACATACATAGATTCGAAATTCTAATTTTCGATTCAATTCGAAATTCAAAAAACATATTTAAAAAATTATCGGTCAAAACATTTTGAAACAACAGATAAAGGTATATAAGGGAACCATTCACATGTTGCAAGATCATATTTAAATATTAGTCGTTTGAATCCTTCCATCCAATTTACGAATGTATGTATGTTGTCACTTGCCACTTAAAATAATTATAATAATAATTGCAAAACCATAACTGTCCCATTGGGCTCGGGTCTTCACTAACATTGTGAGGGACATAGTCCATAGTTCACCATGCTGGCCAAGTGTGGGTTGGTGTACTTGCCACTTAACACTGTAAATACGCTTACAGTTTAACTCATATGCAGATGTTTCCAATACTTTGTTTTAAGTTTAATAACATAACTAGCAAAAGTCAAAAAGTAAAAAGTACATGAAATATGCAAAAATAAGGAACGGAAATAAAAAAAATATATAATCTGGGAACATACATCCCATAAAAGTGTTTGATAAAACAATTTTAAATTGGGAGCCTACCTTCTAACGGTAGGTGTGAGGATGGCAGGGCAGGAGTTCCACGTAGTTGGCTGGGAAGAGACCAAAGACTCCCCGAGGGCCAAGCCCCTGCCACCAGCCAGCATCAATCTGCTCAATGTGAGTGATGATGTCACCCGGATCAAATGTTATCTCTGACTCGTCAGCTGAAACAGTTTACGTATCACCATAGTACCAGTTTAATTAACCCTCTTCTATATCTGATATCTATAAACTAGTCTCTGCCTGTGGCTTCGGCTACGTGGTACATACGTTGATGAAAAGAAGCCTATGTATGACAATAATCTATCTATATGCTGAATTTCATTCAATTCGTTCAGTCGTTTTTGCATATAGTATTCCACAAATTGTATAAGAAAAATATTACCTGCTTGGTAGTCGTACAGTGCCCTCGCTGTCAGTCCGGGATCATCATCTAGATCCTCGTAGATTGTCCCATCCTCGTCCAAACCTTCCGGAGACACATCTGGAAAAAAGAAAAATACTTTTTTTCATACAAACTAGCAATTCAATAGTCTTAAAAAAAAAGTTGTGTTGTAAGTTGGGTACAATGTCAATTCATATAATTGCATAAAAAATTTTGCTTATTTTGGAAAGCTGGTGGAAATAAGGCAACAGGGGGTCCACCAACACCAATCAATTTGAATAACACATTCAACAATTAGAAAAAGGTTTGGGAACCTCTACCGGCCGGTTATCGTTTCACAAATAGCGATATCGTAGCGACTTTGTCGTTGAAGCGTAATTCAGTATGCACATTCGCAATCGGCTTTTAACTGCACCAACGACATTGATACGAAAGTCGTTCTTTATTTTTGATTATTTTTTTATTTATTTATTCATGTACACCTATACAAATTGTTGCATAACATTCTTCAACAAAATGTCAACTGTCCGGTCATATCGAGTTTTATATCCATCTATTATATTCGTTTAATATCGATTAAAGCGGAGTCAATATAAATGTGAATACTAAATTCCTGCTGAATTGCAAAGGACTTCTGAACTTGAGCGACTCTTAATTGTTTGGTAAAACTAAAATCGATACTGACCGTCAAGTGAAGCTGATCCGTTTTCCTTTTTATAATTAACATTCTCAATGACAGTATTCTGTCGACTCAGCTCCGATCTATCGTCTGATGCTGTCTTAGTGTACGGCGATCTTTTTATCGTACTAAATTTATTATCACTATCATCATCATCATTCTCATTAGAACTAGAATAGGACGCATCAAACATATCATTTTCTAGAATATTCTGTTTGATCATCGGCTCGCTTCTAGAATCTTCTATGTCTCTGTAAGCGTCGTTTTTGTATTCCTCGTAGCTGACTGCACTGAAGGATCCCGGTTCGTTGTCTGTGCTAGGACTCAGGTCGGCTGGGTCTATGATTGGTTCGTATTGAATCTGTGATGGAGTTTCAAGGCTCATTTTGATTTTATCGATGTTTTTCATCGGACTTAGTTTGGGTTGGTCGGGAAGTTCCTCGTTTAGGGTTGTTTGAGGTTTGGGTGAAGTGGGCTGGGGGGAAGTGGGCGGGGGGGAAGTGGGTTGGGGGGGGGGGGGGGGGCGGGGTGTGGGGGTTGTGGGGGGGGGGGGGGGGGGGGGGGGGGGGGGGGGGGGGGGGGGGGAGGGGGGTGGGGGGGACGTGTGTTGTGGGGAAGTGACTGGATTCTGGCTGAACGTATTGATCCGTTGCGCTATAACTGAACTGCGTACTGGCTTCTCAGGTATTGAGTTGGATCTGTAAAATAATGTTAGTTTGACTAAATTATGGAATTTTTGGATTTTTATTTATTTTAATACACTTTTTGCTGCACATAAATGGTGCATTAATGCAGTTTTTATAAACAGAATCTGTACTTAAGTACGTATTATAAGTTAATTAACGACTCTGAGTACAGCATTAAGTGGAAGAAAAAATTAATTACTGGCTATTGATATTTAATATTAAACTGAGAAAACAACGAAATCATTCCTATTTTTTCGCAGAAAAATCATTCTGTGTCGGAATCAAACCCACTGCCTCCAGCCTCCTGATTGTCGACAGTGATATTATAAGTAACGATATGACATGAACGCCCTAAGACCACTTTCGCTAATCTATACTGATTGATACACTTATCATTTAGTCTAGCAATGACCAGCGCTAAAAGAGGTCGAGTTATATACATATGTCAAAAATATTGCCAAATTACGTATTAAAATTGAGTAAAAACTAAGAATGTAAATTAAAAAAAAACAGGAATAATGCACCACATTTAAATACTCAAACATTTAAGGAAATATTTTATCTTATAACGATTATAAAATATCTATATTGATATTAAAACTGTAACGGGGTCAATGTGCAGACATTTAAGTATTTTTTAAAATGTTGATGCAGGGAGGTTTTGTTATTGATATAGAGTCTGAAACAACTTTTTTTTGGATTAATTGTCTGTCTGTTCGAGTTTCACGCAAAAACCACTGGATAGATTAAGATAAAAATTGGCATAGTCGTAGTTTAAAACCCGAGAATGATTATGGGATAGATTTTATCGCAGGAAATGGCATTGTTTTAGCAAATTAGTATGGCAACTCTGAAACCACTCAACAACTCTTTTTCCGAAGCGAAGCGAGGGCAATAACTTGTTTATAAACAAAGCTAATTTTTATATTATCCTATGTCATAAGTCATAGAATAATTATACGACTTCGATGTCAGTTTGACAAGATGGTGTCTAAAAACAGATAAAAAACTGAAGCCCCAAATGTATGAAGGTAGCATAATCATTTTCTATCAATACACACACACTCACCTGGTGGTGATCTGTCCCTGGGCCAGATTTTGCTGGAACAAGGCCCGAGCGTTGGCAGTGGAGGCCCCGATGAGTTGCCGAGCCTCTTGAGACCTCTGTCTTCGGAGGACCTCACTTGCACTAACGGCCCCGCCAGCAGCTTCAGGACTTTGACTCCTGGAAGTAAGTCAAATAGACATGATGATGTCACTCTGTCTGTTAAATATTCTTACCTAAACTGCAGAATCGACTTTGTTCAAAATTGGTACAGAGGTAGAGAAAAAACATAAGCTACTTTTTAGCGCGAAAATAAAAGAAAATTTCAATGGAAGTTCGCGTCATCGAATATAAAACTGCAAAAAACATTATACAAATGGATTTTACAAAAAAAATAAATAAACTATGTTTGAGTATTTTTTTTTTTCGAACTATTCGAAAAACGATATGAAAACTATTTCAACGGAAGAAGACGCGGAAATAAGCTAACATATATATATATTATAATAATCTTACTTTTGTTCCTCAGCCTTAGCTCTCTTAGCAGCTTCTCGCTCATCTCTTCTTCGAACTTCTTCTTCTGCTTTCCTCTTTTCCTAAAAAAAATTAAAATAAATCAACCAGTTACAATTTTTAAATGTTAAAAGGTTTTGCCTCAGGTTTTTTTAATTTATTTTGTCCACCACTGCCGTCAGTGAGTCGACACCGAGAACGAGGTGAAGGCGCCGAAGATTCGGTACATACATAGGCAGCCGAAGTTTCCGTTAATTCGACGTGACCGCTGGAACTGGCCCAAGATTTTACAAGTCGATGTGCTGGCAATACAAAATACGTTTAACTAACCAGACACATCACAACGGGACACAAGTAAAGTTAAGGAGACCCAAGTCCCGACCGGTTTCGCACGCTCCTTGCGGGTCGTCGGGAAGACCCCGGAGTGTACGCAGGCACTGCAGTAACTATAAACATGTTCTCGGGGACGGCCCGGTGCCGGCGGCGGTGGACAAACGGCCTTGAGCACAAACCTCTTCTCGTCGTTTCCTCTCAGCTTCAACACGTTTCTTCTCTTCTTGTTCCTCTTTCAACCAGAACTGATCTCTCTCCTTCGAGTTTATTTCTTGTACTGAAACCAAAGATCGCCTGGTAATTATATATGAGCCTTATAAAAAATACGCAGTAAATAAAAATATGTATGTATGTTTTGCCTGATCCCCAAAGTACTAGCAAAGTGAATATACTCGCAGAGGTGTCTTAGTCTTGATACGTAGGCCACACTAAAAATGTTGTATAACTTAAAAAAATAATATGTCATAACCTAAATATTATGTTTATTGCTTTTCAAAATATTCTCCTTTGCATTTTAAACATTTTTTCATGCCATCGAACAATTTTTTAAAACAGGAGGGCCACAGATCTGAAGGCACGTTATCTACATGCTGATTGAAAACTATCACTGCCTCTTTGGAGTTGGTAAAAGTGAAACCTCTCATTAAATCTTTGATTTTGGGGAAAATACAGAAATCACAGGGCGCTATACAGGTCGGGGCTATGTGCAGGATGGGTAACGAGTTATACTTTTTCGAAAACTAAAACTGACTTTGTTTTGTTGGCCGTGTGTGAAGAAGCGGTGTCATGACGTAGGAGAACGCGGCTTTTTGGTCGTCTTTCGCGAACTATTTGTAACACCCTGGGAAAACAAATGGTAGAAAACCACTCGGCGTTAACACTATTTTGATCTTCAAGTGTAATTGTGCAGATGGAAACCGTGGCTAAGAAAAAAAACGCGTTCATTTTT
>DWJZ01003032.1:0-17937 GCA_018249125.1 Asbolis capucinus
TTAAAACAAACGAAGCGAAATAATTCAGCTTTGCATATAATGTGTTAATGGCCTTGTTATAACTTTGTTATCAGAAATTAAAATCAGACATCGCCGCGTTCCCGGCTTGTATAGGAAAAATATCCTGTAACGTTTACTAGAATCGAGCCTGGGAACGCAACCCTGACGCGTCACTTGGTTACTCCGGACCTAACATCGGGCAGTGTCGCTATAGGTTTAGTTAGATATAAGTAATATATACTAATTTAGTAATAAAAGTTAATATATAATATACAATCATAGTTTAATTCGCACCTGCTCCCAGCCTCCCGTAACTGCTTCAAAATTATTTACACGATTTTGTTTTGTTCTGTAAAGGTGTTTCTTTTACAACATAATATACTTTATAGCGTACACTAGGGTTATATACAACGTAAATCAATAAAATATTCAAAACACCATTGTTAAAAAGGTATGCAGGTAGAGGTGCAAAGTTAATATGTAAAATACACATAAATTAAAATTAAATACCTAGTAAAGATATATAAATATTTTTATACACATAATTATCACACATATATCAATAAATGCATATACATCTATCGCACCCTCCGTAAAATAAGGGAGCAAGCAATTTTTAAGGGCACAAAATGAAATTCTATACTAGCTAGAGCTGACAGAGAGAAAAGATGATATGTATTATTGTATAAAACGATTGTATAAATAGGCATGTTGCAAAAAAAGTGTAATATCCGAAAATAGAAACTTAAAACGAGTTTTCGCAAAAATATATTTTTTTATTGTGCTCGTATATTACCATAGGTGCGATGCCATATATATATATATTGCTGTACAACGGAAATGATAGACAGAGGAAGTGAAGATAGGAAAATGATTAAAGACACCATTTAAATATAGCAGTAGAATGGAAATAAGGCTGATAAGGAATCAGAATAAAGAAGACGAGTTTTTTTGTGCCGCCGATGTATAGGTGAATTTTGATGACTATATCTCCAGGGCAAACTTATGCATCTACATTTTAGTAAAACTGGTAGCTTGACTAACAATTAGTCTGCTTTATACTTAAAGAGAAAAAAGTAGTTATTATGATTTAGCAAAGGGGAGATCGCCCGCCAGGCGAGGTGTGATGCCCAGGGAGCGGCCGAGCTCCGACAGTTGTTAGTCGGAACTTGCATATATTCTAACGATACAGAAAACTCTGATAGCGTGATTAAAGTTTCACGTGATGTCATCGTGTGACGTATTGTGCGATGTCGCCACAATGACATAACAGAAATATGGTATCGCAGACTTATTTGTAGATATTGGTCAACTATATAAAACTACCTACTTCGCTCTATTTTAAATAACTTCTGCAGCGTATACGACATAAGGTTTATTTTGAGTATTTTTTCACACGTCGGGTTATGGTATCAAAGTTTTCATACAGACCCCTTAGGCTTTTTAGTTTTTTTTATAACCTATGACAATCACGGGTAATGTTCTAATGGTAAAAGAATTATTCAAATCGGCCTAGTAGTTTCGGAGCGTATTCGCCTCAAGCAAACAATCAAATCTTTTCTGTGCATAAAGTTAGAATACATTTTAATACATTTCTTTAAGTTTATATAGTTTTAGGGTCCCTTAGTCGATTAGGTGTCATTGGATAGGCCATGTACATCTTTCGTCCGACAATAACAAAACCATTACGTACGGAGGGAAGGGCTTATGAAATTACACAACACTCACGAGTGTAGCTTCATTCGACATGCCACTTAAAATATCCACAAGCCGCCGAACTACGAACGCTAAAATATTCCCGAACACATTAATTCATTCAGCGTTAAAAACGAAATGATTGTATTCTATTATGTCAAATAAAAATTTAATTTTTTCGATATCTGTAAAAGGTTTCTAATGTTCGTTTTGAGTATCGGGATATTGGAGAGTAATGAAATTATATTTCCGCAAGGAATATTTAAACTTGCTACAGATGTTTCCATTTTTATGTGAAATCTTTTTATTTGAAATGGGCGCATTTGCGAATCTTGCATCATTAATATCTGTATACGTTTTTGTAATGGTACTGTAGTTTAGTTGGTTACTCTGTCTGTAACACGAGGGTCCCAGGGTTCGATTCTCGGTCGGGAATTTCCGGTAAATTCTCTGATAATGGAAATCTCGAGGTACATCACATCCATTATACAATAAAAAGAGTCTGCAAGCGTCTACTTCTTTTATATTTGGTAATTTTTAAGTTTCCAAACACAATGGTTACTGAAACGTTCCGCGAAGGACTGGAATAATTTGCCAGCGTCAGTGTTTTCGTTCGATTACAATTAAAGTGTCTTCAAGTCAAGAGTGAATAGGCTCTTACTAAATTAGTACGCTTTACCATCTAAGAGCACATCGCCACTTACCATCAGATGGGATAGTGGCCAAGGACTAATTTATAGAAAGTAAGATAAAAAAAAATCGGTTTGTCTACCACCAATAATAGTGAACAGTGACGGCCTGATGGGTTGAAATTGTCTCTGGAACTGAAGGTTCTGGGTTCAAATCCGACGGGCACCTCTTATTTTCCAAATAATATCAGAATTATATCAGAAGTTATCGCTTCAGTGAAGGAAAATATTGTGAAGAGACCTGCACTATTGAAAGCTCCCTATAAAGTTCTCGAATGTGTGTGAAGTCCAACAATCCATACTTGACCAGCGTTGTGGACTGAAGCCTAAACCCCCACAACGTGAGACGAGATCCGAGCCCAGCAGTGGGATAGTAGATTGCAATGACAAATTATGATGAATTATAATAACAGAAAATCATAAACGAGTTGTCGACATTCAAACAAACAACATTTACACCACAAAACAGAAAAACTTTCATAATACATCAGAAGCTCAACAAACAGACATTAGTCGGTGCCCACTTAATCATCGCTAAAAGCTTCCATTCGAAGCTTTGTTTCTACCCTCAAATGCGTGCACCAATTAATTAAAGACCATTTTACCCACTCTTAAAGGGCACCAATATACCTACACAATATAAACACTATTTGATGTTATAAATCTATTTTGAGTAATACGAACAATACATTTGATAGTGTTTAATTAAAGACGTTATCGTACAAAAGATTTTAAATGTAAAGGGGTACTCACGATTTGTTTATTTTTATACGCATATGATCACGACGCAAACTCTTGACAGGTGAAGTTTCACCTGTGCAAGTGTGCCTTTTTCTTTTTCATTATGGCAACTTTTGTAAAAGGTGGTTGATTAAAAAAAATGACGTTCAATAAACTTGTTTGGCTTTGACTTTGACTTTCACTTTGACATTGACTTTTACTTTTACTTTTCCTTTCACTTTGACTTTGACCCTAATATATTGTCACCTGTCAAGATATTTTCCCGCCATCGCATACCATGACCATGACCCATAAAACTGAGTTGAAATATCGGTATAACAATAAAGAAATCATTGCGTGCCCTTCGAAGCACGGAAGCGCTTATAAATCTTTTGCCACTCGCGGTCAACCATCCTACCGACTGCACCCGCTGTTGCTTCACTTTTTCGTTTGCCTACAGTCGAAACAAGCCGCCGCGTCGGGCTATGGCCGCTTCCTAGAAGACTACTGCACTTCTCCCCTAAGTATGAAAACTTTCTATATTATAACTTATAATAACGCAAACCCCTAATAGATAGACAAACATCTCAGGCGCAACTGTCAACCTGTTAGTGAGTGCAAGGTCGTGTTGTAAACTGACGTAAGTCAAGAATTTTTATTTTTTTATTTTACACTTGTCCTTGCTTCGCTACACTTATACCGATTTAGGCTACAAGGAATATTTGTTTTTCTGGGTTCATGGCAAGCCAGTCCGCTTTAATAACTTGACAAATGAATGGAAAGAAACGATTTAATCAACATGAATGATTTGAGACACGCATAAAGAGAAAATTAAAGAACGTTTTTACGTTTTTATACACTTTTAAGGTTTATTTAGATTAGATGAAATTTAACGAACACACTTAGAAAATATCCTTTTTCTTTTCATAAAATGTAGAGTTAGTAAAATGTATTTATATACATTTTAATTACGATTCTTTGACAAAATAAACCCCAGCCAATTTTTTAAGTAATTGGTGTTGTTATTATATAAAAACGGAATACATATAAAAGAATTGCTGATATATTAATACAAGACTTACATCAATATATTTAATTGAGTTTAGTTTTATTTAACCATATTGGGGTGCAATAGAATACAAGCCCCAAGTCCAGGCCTGGCCAGGGCTGGCCTACCAGGGTGTCTTAAAAGGCGTACAGAAGTAGGCTGCTTGGTGGTAGGGCTTCGTGGAAGGATTATTGTCTATAATAAGCCGCACCAATCCGGCTGAATTATCCATCCATCAAATATGGTGTTATTAATTGCCATAATACTGTACCATGCTGGTGATCAGACTACTCGTTTGCCTGTTTATCACATAAAAAACTGTAGTTTCAATGCTGTGTAAACTAATCAAAAAATATTTTTTCTTAAGAATCAGGGTTACACCCTTTTGCTCTCAGAATGACATTGATGATTTCCAAACAATTTCTTGTGTAAGATAATGTTGTAATGAATTATCGGATGTCGAGGGTGGAGGGTACGCTGATAGCTAGGGGTTGTTTTGTCTAGCCACTTAGGGGATGAAAACAAGGTGGCTAACACAATAATTGATTTTCTCCCCTCGCAGAACCAAATTTCGACATCTTATTTCGGGGAGGCTTTGTTTATTTCGTTACTATATTGGAATGTAAATAGCGTAGATAGATTAGTGGTTTAAAATTCAGTCTTTTGGGTTCCGAGTTTGATTTAATAGTGTAGTTTTTAGGTATTCTGATTAATAATAATTATTATTATACTTTGTCAACTATTTCTCATGAAATGTAGTCATGTGTTCATGATAATATTTTTATTGACACTATTAGTAAGTAGGCAGTGGCCTCGTGGTTTAAACGTTGGTCTTTTGAACGGGAGGTGCTAGGTTCAAATCCTGCGGCGGCGCACGTGAAATTTTAAGAAAGTTAGAAGAGTTAAGTTAATTATCACTTCATTATCATTATCACAGAAGATAATTATCACTTGCTAAGGTGAAGGAAAACCTCGTGAGGAAGGAAAGAAGAAAAACCTGCACTCCTAAGAGGTTCCATAGTTCTCAAAGGTGTGTAAAGTCCAGCAATGGCTTGCATCACTTGGCCAGACTGTGGCCTGTACCCCTCATATTGTGAGAGGAGCCCTGAGCCCACTAGTGGGACAGCTATAGGATTATGTTAGTAATTAAGTTCAGAACAAATACATTCGAACATTAATGAAATTGTATTGTATTTTTATTCCTCAATAAATTAAGTTAAATAAGCCTGTATATCTGGCATATATGTATGTACGAAATTGCTAAGCTAATAAGAAAATGTTTTTCCACCAATATTTTCATCAAAAAACATATTGTTTGATACACAGATTAATAATTTTACGTGAAATAGTTCGTCCATAAAATTTGTATATATTAAAGGAGGGAAAAGGGATGAAGATATAGCATAAAATTTTCGAAGATCGCGTAGATACGTACGTCAAGGATTCCGTATTGCGGAATGGCTTTAACCAATTGATGGCATGAGCACGGGTCTCTCCTCATACTGATCTAAAGCCTTCACCACGCTGCTCCAATGAAGCGGGGAGGTTAGTGGCCAACCCAGTGTCGGAAGTTTTATGCCGCCCGATTACCTTCGACGTTGCTTAACGATTTTCATCTAATAAATAAAAAAATAAATGACAACAATGGCAAACGACGGCTTTACATTTCTCTGAAGCATAGAAACGCTGATGAAATTTTTGCCACTAGGTCACCTATCTTCCTACATACGAATAAGCAAATTTTATAGCAACTGATTCTTCCAGAGCGAAGCGAGAACAGGTACTAGTAAATAAATAAAGAAAATGACTATATATAACTATGAATGAGGTCGGATGTCCACTATTTTTTGTTATTCCGTGTATAATGGAGATTTGCCTTGGAAGTAAATAAAAAAAAAGATTTTTTTTTATTCCGTTTTCGAAAGTCAAATTACTCATTCGCTTCACCAAGTCTCTATGATGAGTTGCCTTAGAAGAAGCTGCAAGAAACTCCAAAGGAATTAGTTTTTCCTATCCGCTGTTATGCAGTTAGTTCCTTTTACTACCACTTATGAAATGAAACTCACGCCCAAGCATTTTTTTTAAATAATATGCCGTTAATAACCTTTCGTCATAAGAAGGCTGTTGTCATTAGCTTTAAATTTATAATATGGCATTTCCAAAATTGTAATGGAGTTTTATTTACCATCTACCCACAAAAGACAAGTTTCTCTGAATCTCAAACAAAAAATATCTGTCAAAAATCACAGATAAAGTAATCCGGAACGGAAAAGTTGACATTTGGCGGTATTACAGATAACATTCTTGACATTTTAAGAACTAGTCTCACTTACATAGGGTAAGTGTGAAACTTTTTTACATATTTAAGTTAATTCTTAGGGCAAAAACTCACTAACTATTCTTAGTAAAAACATAAAAGTGAACGTAACTCAGACTGACTATAAAGTTACGCACTCCCAACCCGCTGACCAATTTTAATGAAAATTGGTACAGAGACAGACTATAACTTGAGAAACAACATTATCAAGAACAAATGAACAGTGGAAGGGATATGGGGAATCAAGAATAAAAGTATAGGAATTCTTCATCGTGGAATACCTATCAAAATTATAAAGCATGGTATTCATGTACTTGATAAATAATGAGTAAATATTTCTTATACCCTTTTTAAATTAGACCTGAGTGGATGGAACTGAGTAAGAATATATTCAATTTTCTTATTGATGGCGAAAGGATTATACTATCGAAAGTTATATTCCAAGGTCATAAATAAATATATTACTGGTTTATTATGACAAAACTAATGAAAGTGTTATTTTTTTTTTCAGTTAATTAGTACGGAATACAGATAGACCATTTATACCAATTAACTTTAAGAGATAATTCTATTACTATAATCACAAAGACTTAATATAATATTTAAAAAAAATATTTGGAATACCAATAATAATACAATTTTAATAATTATTACAATTAAATTATGCATTAATAATTATTAAAACAGAAAACCAAAAATACAATGTCAATGTCAAGAAACGTTGTTTATATACATATTTTTATACAATTAATTAATGGTGTTTATGAATTAATTCATTTATTTAACTCATTATAAATAAACGATACATTAAAAAGCAAAAAAATATTTATAGTTTTTACACAAACACGCCTGTCTCTAATTTTCAAAGTTATTTATCAGAAATTGAATTGATTAACTTACCGGTCGGTCGGCCATCGACAGGCCGGCTGGTCTAGTGGTTAGTGAACCTGAGTGCTACACCGAAGGTGTGTTGGTTTCTATTCCCGCCCAGGTCAAACTTTTCTGTGATGAGCAGAAATGTTTATTCTGTGTGTCTGGGTTTAAATATATATATATAAAATTGCATTTAAAAATATATATGAATTTATCAGTTGTCTGATCACCATAGTTCAAGCTAACGCTTAGTTTGTGGTCGGATGGCCGTGTGTGAGTTGTCCAAAGATATTAAAGATAATATATAGATATTGTGCGTGGAGTCCTGAGCCCAGTGCTTGCGCGCTCATGGGCAAGTATTAAAACAAGCGTCTTAAGATCATCAAATGCTCCTCCATTTGTATGTGTAGTACATACGAGTAAACCTAAAATCGAATAATCTTTCTTTATTCATGATTTACCTTATCAAGTTATATATAGACTATATTTCAGTAATATTTGCGTCACAGAGCCAACAACAACCTTATCTCGAGACACCGGTATTATTTAATCACCTTGTTTTATTCTCAACTAGTAGTGGAAATTGCAAAGTCTTCCAATATCTGTTTCTGCGTTGTTTCTTGAAAATCCGATGTGTTTGAAGATCTTTCTGTTTTTAAGGTACGTTTATATAAATCTAGCCGTTGTGTAAAGGTTTCGCTCTAATGTTGATAATAAGTAGCTGAGGTGTTTATTTCAGATTATATTCAATCTCTGTGTTCGGTAGTTTTTATGTGAAAGAGTAAAAAATATCCATACATTCAACCTTATGATTCGCTTTTACATACTAAAAATATAGCAATGATAGACTCCACGTTGATTTCACAAACGGGAGGTCTGGGTTCGAATCTTGCACACATGTACATAAACATCGCGAGGAAACCCACACTCCTGACAGTTTCTCATAAAGTTTTAGGTGTGTGAAGTCTACTAACCTGTACACCTCACATTGTGAGTATAGACCCGAGCCAAGTAGTGTTGCAATGTAATAAAAAATCTATCAGCCAAGAGGGAGTCCCGTGTAGAGTTCATGACTATGTAATTTTTAAAAACGAAAAACAGGTTATCAATATAGAAACATATTGTATTACGCGTTTCTAAATAGTCGTTAAAGTTGAGCTTATTCATGTTTTTGTATTATTTATTATAAATGCAAACAAGTGAGCTATAAATATTTAATATATTCTACTTAAAAATCATGGGCCATCACAAAAAATATTCCATTGAAACTTAAAATAAATTTGCAAAGATTTTTTTTTAAAAGGTACCTCCTGGATGGACTATGCTTTTTAAAACTGCAATCCAAAAGTTCTTCTCAAATTAAGGCCATTCAGAGACCTAAAAAATATTTTTATGAATTTAACTCCACCACTTTTTTTTCACAATCGTAAAGAAAAAATTGCACTACTAAATTACAGTTTCACGCTAACTCTACGTACCCTATGCGTGAAACGAACTAACCTTACCTAACCATCTTCATCAGATCTAGATAAAATTTAGTTCTAAGCAGTTTTGGCTAGTTTGTTTCCAAACAATACGATAACAAAATATACCGTAATACAATAAACAATAATACAGTTAAATACATACTAATGTACATTGTGACACATCGTTATTATGATTCCGTCGTTTTGTTTATTTTTATTATGAGAAACATTGTTTATAAATAGTGACTTCTACAATTTCTTTTCTTTCACTTCCACTAAACACCCTCCGTTCTGTTTTTGTCACCCGTCCTGAAGCGGTTATATAATCGGTGTGCCCGAGGTCCATCACTGTCATTGTTGATAGTATGCCGTTTCCTTTTTTTCTCCACGCTTGTAATTGTTGCGACTTACTGGTACCTTCCTAATCGGCCGAAAATGTTAATTTACTAAGTTTGTGCGCTTTATCATCAAAGATTTCATCGCCATTCACCATCAAGTGGGATCGTAGTCAAGTGCTAACTTATTTAACTTTAAACAATTACACCCTGGCCTGGTGCCCATTGCGCTGCTTTGATCATATACCATCAGGTAATATACCACCATCATGTACCATCGTTTGCGGGTAAGAAGAATATTACGATACAATCAATTTTTTTCCTAAACTATTCACTTTAATCGGATACTGTCAGACCAGGGTGTCTTGAGAGGTGATAGACAGAAGTCGTATGCTTGGTGGTTTAAGAATAAATGGAAAATATAAAAATTATACCATAATAATGAGAAAAACTGTGTTGCTTCAGATTATGACAGAATATGGCGTCAAAGAAAAGGAATTCGAAGATATGAATGATGATTACTTTGAGACGCCTCCAGTGAAAACTGGCACATACTACCCCAGGAATCGTAAGTTTATTTACAGATAATGTTTTGAATATAGTCTAGAAACTTCGTAGTTACTTTATAATTTATTATTAAAAACCGTCATCAGCGTAAGCCAATTTGACGCACTTTTATTACTAGCTTGTTATGCTTGATAGATTAACTTAAGGATTCATTTAAAAATATTTTGTTGAAAATATTCCAATTTTCAATCATGTTTTCAGCAGACCAACATCAGAAATCGTCTCGACATAAGTCTATGCGAACAGTGTCCAAAACAGGAGAAATCAAGATACATAACGGTATCAATCAAAGATTCAAGATTTCGAATTACTTCATCGCACTTGTTGAAGCAAGATGGCGATGGACAATTATAAACTTTGTATTAGCATTTATTTTGAACTGGCTGTTCTTCGGTTTCATCTACTGGGGAATCTCTTACTCACATAAAGATTTTAATGAGGAAAACATGGATAAAAATGAGACAGAGTTTGTACCCTGCATCAGTAGTACGTACGGATTTACTTCAACTTTCCTCTTTAGTATTGAGGTTCATACGACTGTAGCGTATGGAAAACGTGCTATTACTTTGGAATGCCCTCAAACCATAATAGCTATGTGCGTCCAATGCATGGTAAGTTCTATCTTCCAATCCATCATGGTTGGAATTCTCTTCGTCAAGCTCACAAGACCAAGAAGCAGAACCCAGACTATACTCTTCAGTAAATGTGCAGCTCTCAGTTTGAGGGATGAAACATACTGCTTGATTTTTCGAGTAGGAGACATGAGGACATCAAGAATACTAAACATAGAGTTACAAGCGTTTATCATAAGGCACAATTCAGATAGTGATTACTTAGACGAAGAGCGACAAGTAGAACTGAAGGTAGAAATAGACGAATGTGAATCCACGTTCTTTCTGTGGCCTGTGACAGTCGTACATTTAATAAAACAAGACAGTCCTTTGTACGGAATCTCAGCGGCAGATCTGTTGTGTAGTAAGATAGAAATATTGGTTGTATTCGAAGGCATTATTGAATCAACAGGACAGCCCGTGCAGGCTAGATCGAGTTTCACAGAACACGATATATTGTGGGGGCACAGGTTTCTTCCAATGGTCGTGTTTGACGCTGATAAGATGGTTTATGATGTAGATTTCTCAAAATTATCTGAAATTCAACAAGTTGACACTCCTCTCTGCTCAGCCAGAGAATACGATAGTTTATTGGCCAAGATAGTTGATACTTATGAGTTATGTGAGGAACCTTCTGGCACTAACGAAGTTGTGGCAAGTGTGGACTGAATTTTAATGCACTTGTCGTATTGCGGAAGTTCATTAACTGTTTTTGTACATTGAACCAATGTGTACAGCGGATTGTACTGTGCAGGTACAATTAAACTCTGGCAGCTGTATTTTGTCACGAAACATATCTACACAAAGTGTATTTAAGATTTTGACAGGCTGCATGTGCTATAAATACGAAGTGGTACCTCGTTAGTTACTTATCTACTGTAAAGAAAAAGCGATTTTATGAATGTATTGCCTGACATTAAAATTGTAATTTTATTAAGTAAGCAATGAATAAAATATAATGATGCAATGAGTTCTTTGATCTTTTGTTTTTCATATTTTCTAATGTGTTTAACGACACCAAAGCTTCGTTGCAACCCAGAACTGTCCCGCTTTGGGAACTTTATAGAGAACTTTCAGGTTTCCTCACGATGTTTTCCTTCACCGTAGCAAGTGATGATCAACTTTTGATACGCATATAACTTTGAAAATAAGAGGTGCGTAGCGCAGGATTTGAACGCAGGACCTCTCGTTCGAGAGAACAATGTTCAAACCACTAGATTATCAAAAGCTTAATAACATAAATGTTAGCTTCTTTAATCAACCTGCCACAACTTTCAGTCTACATATTATACATGGTAATAAAACAGTTTCAATATGGTTAAAGTAACCAAATTCATTAATATTAATTGTTGCAATAATTTTAAGTTATATAATACGTCTGATCAAATCTGTGAATAATCCAGAAAGCTTATTTATTCAAAGCACTCTACACGTAAGTCCAAACTTGAGAGGTATTTCGACTTGGGGATTAGTAAGTTAGGCATATGTGCCTGTAATTTAATATAAGCCAGGTATAACAGTATTATAAGGGTAAGTGACCCTATTTGTCGACAATCGTCTTATCCCTAATTTGGTTCTCTTAATTAATTCTGACTTGGTTAAACCAGGTTTTCTAAGTTGACAAGCCTGGTTAGTTTTAAGTTTATTGATCTGATGCAAAAATTGTAGAACCTACTAAGTAATACATTATATATAATGTATATATAGTCATCGAGTTCACTTAATGAAAGTCAGAAGATTACACATATAATATTCATTACGTTCTTATTAAGATACCCTAAAAATTGGCTTTGGATTTAAAATCCTTATGGATTTTTTATCCTTATGGATTTAAAATCCTTATGGATGGTTTTCCAATCCCGCAGTATAGCCTAAAGGACCGGTAGACAATTCCTATCTAAAAGTCATCGGCTTCGCTAGAATATTACTAAGCAGTTTAAGGAGAAAACCATGAGCAGTAGCAGGTTATTAGTGGGCCAAAACCATAGATTTCAGTCCGATCGGAATTTCTAGAATATGTAATTTTAAACTTTGTAAGATTAGTAGTAGTAATGACTAGAAGTGTTGAAATTTAGGATTAAGATGCATAATTATATATTATATCTGTAACGTGTAAAACAAAACGATCCCCGAGAGATTCTTACTGCTCCTTGTCTAAAACCACTTATATTAGGGATTTGTAGACTTTCAAAAACTATTTGTAATAAGTGACTAACTAAATAAATGTAAAACTTTGTATTTTGAATGGCTTTTCTTCTAATATTCTACATTAGATTATGGCATATTATGCTATGTTACGGATAATACATTTATTTTTCGCGCCACTATCTCAGCCCAGTTGCATGGATTGAGGCCAGTCCAGGTATTGTTGCGGTGGCGATGAGAAATATTTGATTATGGTGTTAACTACCACCACACAATTTAAATAGAGTTATTTAATTAGATCAGGTTTTTATAGAGAAATTTTTAAAAAATATGAACTCTCCTGACATTAAATGCACGCAGATTACGTATTGCATATCTGTTGCTAATATATTTTGCCAGGCGTTGGACTGTAAATCATTAAACGTCAGGATAAGCAAGATAATAAATGTATTTGTTACCTTTTAATGAGTTATATTGGAATATTACATTATTGCGTTTTTTTAAACAAAAAAAATTACCGATGGTGTTGATAGATTACTCTTTATGTTAAATGAGTAATGGTGGACGACGACGCGGGAACTGAACTAACTGTGGGCAATAACTTATAAGGCCTTCTCACCACGCAGCTGGTGAAAATTTAATTGGAGGACCTGATACTCAGCCGAAATTTCGGAAGTATTTCTATACTTGAAAGAAGAAGTAAAGAAGAATGGACTTCTGTTCATTCCTGCCTTTAATAGGGATTAACTACTACTTAAGAACCAGTGAACTTCTCAACGGGACAGACAGCCCGACGTGCCCTCCGAAGCACGAGAAGAAACACGCTCATACATTTCTTCTCATTCACTTTCCGCGCTCCCCAAATGACCGCAAACAACAAACATCGTCACAACCCAAAAACGTCTCACTACTAGGTTCGAATATCCTCTCACAACGTGCGGGATCCAGCACGCTGACCAAGAAGAGAGTGGTAGCCTGTAGATTTTCCCACGATGATTTCCTTCATCGAAACAAGGAATAATAAACTTGTAAACTACTTTTGAAAATTAGAACATTGTGCGCAGGGTCTGAACCCAAGACTTCCCGTTCGAAAGGTCGACGTTGAAACCGTTAGGCCATCAATACTTATTGCTTCGACCACGCTTGCCGTTGCTTAACTCTACCGATCACTAAGAATCGAGCTTGTTAGCTACATTCTTCCTACTAACCTACTAATACTATAAAGATAAAAGTTTGTGAAAATTTTTGGAAGTTTAGATTTTTGTATTTCTTTTAACCATTAATAGTCCTCGAAAAATGATTGTAAAAACCAACTTTGAATACAATTTCACTTCATTTAATTTTACTCAATAACCATTAAACAGATTAAGATGAAACTTAGCATACAGATAGATTATAAACGGAAAAAGAACATAGGATAGATTTTATCCTGATTAGGTGCCCTTGCACGCGCATGTTTATATATCAAAACATGACGCAAAGCTGCGGGCTAGAAACTATGTAGTTCTCAATAGCATTAGTACCCACTATGTTCCAAACTAAAAATGCAAGTGCGAATAAAATGATTTAATTAAAAAAATTAAACATAAAACAACGGTTTGGAAACCCAGGATACATCAAAACTTACTTAATACTTGCTTAAAAACGAAAAGAGTTCGGAGCAGACGTAGTCGCGGGAAAAAGCTAGAATATATTATATAGTAGGTTCCACACGTTGATGTCACGTACAATATTGCTGGACGCTCTCTATCTGGGCCCGGAATCTTGATACCAGAATATGTGTCGCAAAGGAGATCCACTACGGTCCAATTCTTACGATATTTTTTCGACCTTCGTACAAGTTGTGGAATAAGCTTCCTCCTGAATTCTTTCTTAGCGCTTTCAAGGTTCAGTCTTCCCGCAACACCTTTGGTCGTGATTGTTATCGTTATTTAATAGCAGTCATTAAGCCATTTCGGAGGCTTTGCTGGTATTTAACCTTCCCGTACTTAGGTAGGACTACCCCACTGACGGGCTCGATGGTGTAGTGGTTAGTGAACCTGATTGCTAGGCTAGAGGTCGTTGGTTGAAAAGTACAAATGTTTTTTCTGTATTTGGGTGTGATAAAACTATCTATATATATTTTTAGAAATATACAAGCATGTGTATCAGTTGCCTGATCACCACAGATCAAGCAAAAATGCTTCGTTTGGAATCAGATGGTCGTGTGTGAGTTGTCCTGAGATATTTATTTATGTTGTCTCTGGGGTTTTCTATTACGATGTGAAGGATCAGGGCCTTAGTTAACCAAGCTGGGGAAATGGAGATTTGTAGACTTCACACACCTTCGAGAACTTCATGGTAAACTTTTAGAAGTACAAATTTCCTCACGGTGTTTTCCTTAATCGAAGCAAACGATAATTAACTTGTAATACGTACATATATTGAAAGTAACAGGTGTGCTCCGTAGTATTTGGACCAAGAACCTCTCGTTCAAGAGACCGACGTTCATGTAGTTAGGCTATCGTTACATCTTTCTGACATCAGAAGGGTTAACGTTAACAATTAAAGAAGGGCTGTGATTTGGCTCTCTATTCCAAAACTTCAATTATTTTGTGTTACAGTGTTACAGCTCAACGGCCAAAGTAGCTCATCATCAAGCAAGATACTTTAACACATACATGCTAATACAAAACGTGTTATAAAATATCATACACGGACTTTTTTTGTTATGTTTCCACAGAACGTATTATAAAACAAAAACATCAGATGTCACGTTAAGCAGAACAATTCAAACAATACCGCCTTTCAGTTAACAGAAGTTTTCTATACATGCGAAAGTGCACGCGATTCTCGCCTTAATTCTAAGGGGTATGGTTGGGTTTAAGTAAATTATAGCATGAACGTATGTACAGGTGCACACAACAGGTGAACAGTGCTGGAATTAGGCCGGAGATGTATCGTGCGGTAATATTCTACGTGACTGTACGGAGGGAGGATACGTGGATAATGTCTACGTTGTGGAATTAGAAGGAGTATGAAATTTGAAGTTAGAAGTGGGTACTTTGAAAATTTAATTTTTCGCCTAATTTAAAATATGTACAGCGTTGTGTGTTTTAATTTTTTACTTAATTCGTACCTCAATTATACTTGCACAAGCTAAGTTTTGCTCAATTTAAAGTACCTACAACGTGTTATGTTTTAATTTTTTGCTTAATATTTACCTCATTTCTACTTGCACAAGCTAAGTTTTGTTTGTAGTTACCTACTTCCCCGTACCTATAGTATGGTAATATACTATTAAATTTGACTACCAACTTTTTGAATATCAAAAATTTATACGTATCCGTAATCAAAAATTAATATAAAACAGGCAAATTGCCTGTGAACTTATTCATGAAACTTATGAAATCTCAACTCATAGGCAAGGGATATTATAGTATTGTTGAGCATCTAAATGACAAGGATGTATGGAAATGATTCGCTCTGCTACCGATTCCCAACAGACTAGTAATAAACCTTTGTATTGATTTAAGTTTTGTTGTTTTTTATTCCGCTGGCTTTTTTTTCCTACCGACCTACACTAACTTAAATAGTCTTAAGTTTGTATTGGTTTATAAAGCCGATGACAGATAGGTATTCTCTATCGACACTTTAGGCTTTATCATTGATTTGTTTTTTTAATATATATTTTGTTATTAATTTCATATTTGATTTAGGGACTTTTATTGTTAATTTTTGACTTTCGTTATGTGAGTTTTTTGGTTCCTAAGACAAAATAAATTGATTTCATTTCCTTTGTACTAAGTGACTTGTAGTTTCTCTTACGCAATAAAGAATTAATAGATGCAGGGACTTTGTATTGTTAACTTTTTACTTTCGTTAAGTGAGCTACTGGGTCCTAAGACCAAATACCTAATGCCTAAGTAACAATAAATCCAAGATATGATGTTTTCAATTAAATTTTGGTTGTTATAGTAACAAAATCCGGCAAAGTGCGTATCTTGCGCGTATCTGGTTCAATATTGGGTTTCGTAATTGACGTTCTAGTTACAGTTCAAAAATCTTTATTCATCGCAAGAACAGCGTTCAAGCCACGCAAGGGCCCATGTTCTAGTTGGAAAACCTGAGTTAGTAGCTATTAGTTCTACCCTTAATCAATTAAGGTTACCCATCTGAAATAATCATCTCTTTCGAATTACTGATTTCCGCGGACGACACTGACAACTTACTGCAAGATTCAGCAATTCCCATAAAAATGTCGATGCCAAAATTATTAATAGCACCAAATAAAACTGAGCTCATTCCAGTAACCGATCATCAACTCATTGTTATAACCGCAAACAAATTAAAATCCTCAAAACGGATTCAATTTGCCATTAAGCATGATATAACAATGGTTTTTCGGTTTCCGACAACGCTTTATGTATAGACAGGACGATTAAAATAATTGAATTTTGTATCGCATTAATGAGATAATGAGTTGGTATTGTGTCGACTGTCCTGTTGTTTGCGCTGATCGAAATGATTGTTGGAAATCAGTTTGAAAATCACTTTGTTCGTTTGATGGATGGAAATAACTAGCTTCGAAAAATGAGCAAACGGAAATGAACACTGGTAGTATTTATGAATGATTTAGGGGGAAAGTAAAGTGGCCAATATTCTATAGCTTGTTATAATTGAAATGCTTTGTACGAAAGTAATTATGTTTCTTGATAGGCAAGCCGAATTAAACATTCAAATTCTACCAAGTATTGAATCTGCACATGAAAACTTACCACCACTCTACGTAAGTATTATTCCAGAAATATCTCATCATCATAGTAAACATTTAATGTAAAATATTTTAGTTGAATAAAATCACAGACACGATTAAAGTCGTTACAAGTATTGTAATCTCAATTAAATCTATAAATGCTGTGCCGAAATTTTAACAGATAAATATTTAATAATTCCTTATAGACGTTAATTTAGTTATTGCATGTACAGTTGCTTTATTGATACGAATCTAACATCTGAGAATGACATAGATGGCACCACTTTGTAAGGGAAAAGGACGTTGTAACGGGCAAGATAGCGGGTACTCGCTGGGTATAATAAAGGCGTGAAGAAGAGACGTGCGTTTTTATTATATATACGTCTCCTAATCTACCATTCCTTCCTTGTATTAGTCAACCCTAAACTCTCTCTCCCTTCTCGTTTATAGTATCATCTTTCACGCAATCTGCTAGTCATTTCTTTGACCGTTTTTCCTCCAATTCGGAAACAACTATTTGTTATCATCAAACTCTCTGTCCAGTTAGGAACATAAGAAAAGCGAAAGTTCAGCGTCACCTTCGTGTAATATGGAAAATGAAATAATTACAAGTAATTATATTACAATATGTGTCGAATGGATGAAATGAAAAGAAAACCTTACTAATGGGGCCCCGTAGACATTCCTTAAGAAAAACAAATGATGTCTAACTAACAATATATAATACGATATTAAT
>DWJZ01003033.1:0-17936 GCA_018249125.1 Asbolis capucinus
TGGGCCGTTCTACTGTTTCAAATCTTATTAATATATATAAACACTGATATCCAATTAACTTGACAATAAAAGGCAGGATGACGTGGCTTATTTTGATTATCACAAAGCTTTTGATAAAGCGGATAATGAGAAATGATTACGGAAACTTGCATCACTATTTTCGGATAAAATGCATTTCTTCTCCGTATTTTTTTGAAACCGAAAGCAATATGTCGATTAAACGGGTATAGGTCAATTGCATATGAAGTAACATCAGGAATAGGTCAAGGTAGCAGCTTAGGATCAATGCTTTTCCTAATATTAGTCAACGACCTCCGACAAGTACTAAAACACTGCACTTCTCTAATGTTCGCTGAATATGTTAAACTAGCGCTCTCGGTCAACTCCCCGGCAGACGCACGGCGTCTACAGACGCTTAGGAAATACATTTAATCCAGAAATTCTCGCGTACATTAATTTCTGGATACCGTCATGGAGCTCGATACGTAAGAAACGACAACGGATGTTCGCGTTACCGGCCGCGCGTACCGCACTTCAGCGCTGGGCGCCTACACCTAGGGCTTTAAAACTGATTAACACCATCATGTCCGGCAACCCTGATCTGAACCTATACATATGCATAGTAAACAAATTTACTACAGTTGCTGATTCAGTCCTAGAGTCCATGACAACAAACTAATTTACTAATATACAAGCTTGTAAAAAAGACCCCGGTCCTATACCTATTGAAACATAGGAAGCAAATCTTATAATTCAACATAACTCGCAAAATATGTCGATTTAACAAATAAAAATCACTATGGATATAATTGTTACTACTAAAGTGTTTTTGAATTAAAATTCACAGTAATTCTTATAACATTTATATCGATCGAAGCGAATTGAACCAATAATAAAAAGAAATATTGAATGAACACTTCACTTTTCGCTTGAATTTTCCACTTGAAAATTATCCGTATAATTGGTAAAAGAAAAAAAATCAAATTTATCGCTGTAGATCGACTTGGTTTTATAGTGTCGTAAATTTAACTGCGTTGAAATTTATTGTCTAAGAATATTTTAAGATATAAATAAAATTTTATTAAAGTGCAGACAACCTCGATATTTCATAGTAGATATTACATACATATATTAGTGACTAGATTTTGTCCGCGAAATGTTTGTATAAATACATTAACTTATTCCCGCAACTAGGTCCGTGAGGAATAAATTAAATTCCCTTTATATTCCCCCATCATGTTGATATATCAAATCGAAACATCATGCTACAAACAAATATTAATTTACTTCTTATCATATTAGATAGAAACGGCTGTACTGATTTAGGTGTATTTTCATTGATTTATTATAGTAACCTGTAGTTGGTTCTACTTAAACTTGTTGACAAATAATATCAGAAAACTTTATAAATAATCCTGTCCAAGGATCTATGCCTCAGCGGAGTGAAGCACTGCAGTTAGTTAAAAGTTAAAAAGTGAGATAAATAAAATATATTCTGAAGAATAATTACAAAGGTTTATTGAAATATTTAAAAACACAAGATTTAATTATAAAGCCCTAATACGAAGAAACACATGAAATTTCATAGAGTTATCGATTGTGACGTTGTTATGTCTGGAGCCAATCATGAACCGGTTAGGTCATGCTTATCATAAAAATGCATTGTCGTCAGGACGGAAAGTTTATGAGAAAATTCAGCTGGGCAGCGTAAGAAGTGGGTCTAATTTAGCTTGCAAGATTTGACCCAAACAAACAAACAAAGTAATTTACTAACAAACTAATATAATGACAAGGATTTTTTTCCGCCGGCTTTTTTTCCCTTCCGGCCTACACTAACGTACATAGTCCTAAGTTTGTATAATCTATAAAGCCTATATCGAGACTGCAGGCTTTATTAAAGAATCTATTTTAATTTTCTTTTACTTTGTTTATAAATTTATAACTTATGTAGGGACTTTGTATTGTAAAATGTTGACTTTCGTTACGTGAGCTTTTGGCTCCTACGACGAAATAAATAATTTTAATTTCACAGGCATACCCTGCAAGTTAAATAAAAGGTTGTAAAAACGATTTTAAACGAAAATTCATCATTGCAAACTATAACTGTCCCACTACTGGGCGCGGGTCTCCTTTCACGATATAAGGGGCACAGACCATAGTCCACCACGCTGGACAAGACCGGATTGATGGACTTCAAACATCTTCGAGAACTCAGGAGTGCAGGTTTTCTCACGATGTTTTCCTCCACCGTAGTTTTAATCAACTTCTTATACGTACATAACCTTGGAAATTAGAGGTACGCGCGGTAGGATTTGAACCCAGAACTCAGTTCGAGAGACCGACGTTCACACCACTAGGCTATTTTGCTAACGAAAGCTAGAAATGATTATTTCTTGTCATATCAGGAAGCTACACGCAATACTAAATAATGGAAATAAATGTTTTCTTTTGTAAAATATCCCGTCATTCTTTTATTCCGAACCCACTTTAACCCAAATTTTTATTCAGCCCCTTTCATATCTACGCGAATAACTTAGAATACTCCGGAGCGAATTTCGTTGAACGCACTCAAGTCATGATGGTTCTACGAGTTTCTATGGCCTTTGTTAACATTCGTATTTCAAAAATATAGTTGTTAACGTTTCTATTTGAAAAATATACTTGTTCTATTCCGTATCAAATATCCGTTATATAGTTTAGGAATGCGAGGCAAAGAGGCATATCGTGCATTCACAGCATTCGCATAACAATAGTCTCCTCAATAAGACAAATTCAGGACAAACACAATTGGTTTCTATTGTTTATAGAAGAATTGTTTATTAATTATCGGTTTGATCGATTTAGGAAGAAAGAAAGAAACATTTATTTTGCCGTGGTACCTCTACAACATTTAATAAAATTATTATAATAAAAACTAAAAATACAAGCATACTACACAGTTGCAGTTGCAGAGGTGTCAAGGACAAAAAAAGGGTCGCACTCAGTTTATATAACGCATTTACGGTTATATATTCATCAATGTCCCGTATTCGATATGAGTGACGAGATGAGATGAATCAGTATAGAATCAAATGGAACGATACAAATACTACGATCGATTTTATTAACTAATAACAATTCTGAGTGCGAAAGACTATATGACTCTTACAGTCGTTCAAATCACTATATATACATTTTTAATATGTACTTATAATAAAATTTTAACCCTAAAACAACACTTTTAATGTTCTGGTCTTTTAATAATGTTCGAAATTTTTAAATTAAAATTGTAAATTAATAATAACTAAAGGTACTGAAGTGTCGTGGAGTGGCAGCTTGTGTTAATCATAAGGAATCGGAATTTTCGATAGGAGGATGGGTGGTCGCTAGTGGCTAAATATTTCCTGAGCGCTTCCTTTTTTCAAAGGACACTTAAAGCCGTTGGTCCTATTGTTATCATTAGATAGCTATCGTTAAGCCACGTCGGAGGTCTATGACCGGTATAAAACCTTTCGTCTCTTGGGTTGCCCACTAACCCTTCCACTCATCCGGTGTGGTGCAGCGCTGGGTATGCTCTAGATCCCTCAAGGCTGAAGAGACACATGTACTCTGTAGGGGACCAATATTAGGTTGAATTACTAATGAATATAAATATACTACGAATTACTAATAAATATAAGTAAACTGCATAGGTATATACAAGTTAGATGCTGGAATAGTACTAATAAATATATAAATAATGGTCTATTGTATTTTCTAGAACATTTAGTTTGTATGGACAACAAAGCCTCGTAAATACAGTAGATATCAACGTACATGACTCCCCAAGGAAGTTAAAAATAAAACTTAGAAGATTGAAAACCGTTCCTGTCCCTGAACGAGTTTATTAACTTCACTGAATGTACTTGGATCAGATATCAGTCTACTCACTAAGCACTAGAAACTGCCGTCGTTCCGCTTCGGAAGAACTGTTTATCACAAAAAAGTAGTTATAATAATAAAACTAGAACAGGATAAATTCAATATATGGGTACATTAAATATATTTTTTAAATTTTAATGCAAGAACTGTTTTTTTTGGGATTTATTGTGTGTCTCTTCGAGCTCCCCGCGAATTCTACTAAGACAGATTTAGGCAAAATTCGGCATAATTGTAGTTTAAAATCTGAGAATGGTAATGGAAAAGTTATGTCCTAGGAAATGGCTTTATATCCGCAGCATCAACACTAACTTTTTTTCTGGTAGCTGGTCTTTCCGGAGCGAATCGAACGCAGTTTCTAGTATATAATAAAACTGTAAATAATGAAAGAATTCAAAAAAGAAATATTGAATTACATTATTGACCCTTTCCTACGTTAGATACAGTAAATAAAACACTAGATAAATACGTATATGATGCATGAAAATATCGCATGTGATAATGTATTTATTCTTAGAAATGGTCTTTTACGGAAATCGGCTTTGCAGTAAGCTCTGTAAAATTGGCTTCCTGTAACTCTGGTGTTACCTTGTCACGTGTGAGCTGTATCGTGTACAGCTTTCTAAAATAACTTACAGGATATAGTACCGAAGACACAGAATATAGAACTGAACCGTATACTATACTAAATTGAGATCGGAAGCAACTGAACATCTGTAGTGGGGGGAGCAACCCGCGGCTCTTTGAACTTGTTAAAACTTTTTATGTTTAGAAGGTCAAACACTGTGTTAAAATATAAAATAATAAAAAGAAAGAATTTTGTAAATACATATAAAATAATAACTATTAAACCAATATAAAAAAAATGACTTGATACAAAAATTGAGCAATATAAAAGCTTTACATAATAACTCTAAAACGTTAAGTAGATTTGATTAAGTATAAATAATGCTAATTTATGTGCGGCCCTCAGCAAAATTCAAATTTTAAAATGGCCCTTCCATTCAAAAGATTGCTCACCCTTGATAGCTTTCATAGCGCGACTGCTGGTTTGGATTATAGGCGATCGAAGAAATTAAGCGGACCGCGGTCCGTAGAAGATAGGTGACCGCTAGTGGCAAAAATTTCATGAGCGATTCCGTACTCCTGGGGATACGTAAGGCTGTAGACCTAGGTTATTATCGTTAGATAACAATCGTTCCTCTCACAAACGTACAATGCGGTCTCCATGTAGCTTTTCATATCCATAACGTCCTATTAAAGTACGTAGGCACATTCACCAGAAACGATGTAAGCTTACGAAAGTTCTTTACTTTATGCCCCGATCAAATATTTATTGTGTGATATTCGAAACATATTATACCGCTGCCTTGTATAATACACTCGTACGAGCGATATGTAGGGCCCATAAATATTATGACCAAAACTCAAATATTTATTTAATACCTTCATATGATCATGATACAATGATGGCTTTGTACTTATCTATAGGTAGGTACTTATAATAAAATTGTAGATTATTGATTTCTGTTGAAGGGAGTATTACTGAAAGTATTTATGCACGGAGATACTAAAGTCAAAGTCAAATTATTTACAAAACTCTTAAGAACGTCATTTTTTAGAATCTACCTCCCTTTCGGGAAGGTGCTATAATAATGAGGAGAAACGGCGAAAGGAACTGAAGACGTAACTTTACATGTGTTTCATTGGTTTTCACGAATTGGCTTCAAGCCATCAATGACCAACTAATGTGCATGGGTGTCTTGTCATTCTGAGGAGGCCTAGACCATACTCCACCACGCTTCTCCTATACTTATTAGCGGAGGGGTTAGTGGCCAACCCAAGTGTAAGAAATTTTTATGCCGCTCGAAGGCCTCCGACATGGTTCAACGATTGATATCCAGTATTAGATTTATCTGAATCAGTGACAAATGAAAAGGATATGTCGAAATTACGATCCAATGTCCTTAGCTGTACCAAAGCGAAGGGTAGACAATGTAAAATTGGTTAAAGGGTAGCTCAAGTAATAAAACGGTATCAAAGAATTAACACATTAAATATAATCTTACTGTTTTATTTCAAATATAACAAAAATAGTTTATTTTAATAATAAATCTACAAAATGAAGCAGAAACCCTATTTTGTGAAGGAACTCGATAGAGAAAGTAAGCAGATAAAAACGGCATTATGATACATTTTGCGTAAAGTGACAAATATATAGGAAAAAAGGTGCTAAAATGGAGACCAAGCCATATAAGAAAGACTAGAGGACAACCCTCGTCCTCCAGCTGGACCTTACGACAGCGGGTATTCGCAGGATTCAGAAAACTCAGGACGGATCAGTGCAGAAAGAAGGGAAGACTAAGTTTCACAGAGAACAAATGTCCATGTGTGTGTACATCAATGTCTCCATACATCAATCAGTAACTAGTTATTAATTTTAGTTACTGATGAATGTATGAACAAATATATTCGCAAGTACCTTTGTATCCAATAAATGATTCAGTACAAAAACAAACCGAACAACAAATTGTATAAATCAAGGAAAAACAAAGCTAAATTTCAATCATGAATCAGTATTAAAATAGTAATTTGTGTGAAGGCGGTACGGATGACCGGAAACGGATCGGAAGTACATTTGAATACGGACGCGAGAGCACGTGCAGCGGGACGTGAATATGTAAAATTCCCTCCGGTTTCCCGGTTTTTCCATAATCTGATTTGACACTTCCTCTAGTAATTTTCTCGTTCCCTACAATGCTTAATTAGACATATTCGTGTCTGAAAATCGATTTTTTTTACATGAAATCATTGATCAGTGTCCGTAGGTATAAATAAACTAAGGAATACATATTTTTACCGGTCGAGAATCGAACTTGGTATCACTTCCTAGGGTCTATTAATGGTACAGTGCTGTATGCCGTGTGTGTTGTTAAATACAGATGGTCTGCTTGTCTATTTAATGTTTTATATGAAAAAATGTAAACTATTGAGAATCATCAATTTTCTACTTTAACACGTCAGAGGCGTTTGTGGCATCGAAGGCCTCCAATATAACAATTTATTAAATAACAATCGGACTGACAGCTTTACTTGTCATCTGAATTCCACTAACGGGTACTTACGAGCACGATCGAAGAAGCCGCGTAACTATGAACGCCACGTACCTACTAAGTTCTACTAATATTATAAATGCGAAAATTTGTGAGGAAAGTTGAATAAATGGGTGGTTATTTGTTACTCCTTCACGCTAAAACTATTCAACGGATTTTAATAAAACTTGGCACAGGGATAGATAATAGTCTAGAATAACACGTAGTCTTTAATAACATACCATACGGGCGAAGCCACGAACAGAACCTAGTATAATATAGCACAGGAATCTACAGTAATACACAGACTTTTCACCAAAACAGCACGCGGGAGAAGTCGCGAACGGAACCTACTATAGTATAAAGTCCTCAAGAAATACTTCCTTCAGTCCGGGTTACCTTTCATCCACTTTCCACTTGGACTACAATATGGGTTGGATCTTAACTAGATTTAGTTCTGTAAACATGTTGACCCACTACCCCATGTTGAGAGATCAACGACGCCGGCCGATATAAAGGAACCAAACAATGGATACTTGGAAGTCGAAATCCTTTTACGATTTTATCTCTATCCTTTCTTAGTTTTACAGTCGTGTAAATAAATGCTAAAAGTTTTGTTTTTGTTGGAATAAGTCCACGTCTTTCATTTTATACCAATACTCGTTGACCTAGGATTTTTTTGCTGTAATATCTAAAAGGTGAGTTGAGCAGTGAAAATTTAAGGTTATAATTATTTCTCAATATCAAATCCTACATAAATAAATAAAAAAAAAATTATAAAAAAAAAATTATAAAGGCCATTTAAGGGTGTAAAGAATAGCCTACGACCTAAACTCAGAGCTACCGAAACTACAAAAAAAAATCGGTCAAGACATTACGAAGGATTTCGACCTCAAACACGAGATTTTTATAAATTACGTATGGTTCCTTAAAATAATTTCCTTAAAATAAAGAATAGTTTTTTTGCTCAAAGAATCATTGTTTCATTTACGTTATTTTAGTTTTTCAGTATTATCCACGGCCAGTAATGATTACTTAAATCCTTATTACAGAATTCATTAAGAGATTTTTTCCTAAGGGTCGGTTTAAGTAAACATTAACGACTCTGAGTACGGCAATGTTTATTATTTCAATGGTATCAATGCAAATTTTCTTGACAAAGAATATAAACGGAAGGTACCTCGGAAGATACCATAACGGATACCGACTATTCACTTCTCATAATAATCAAACAAACGAAAATAAACAATAATATGCATATCTACGAAATGCATATTTTAATATCCTTCCGTTCGCACTCAATCTCAAATTGTAATCAGTCTGTAGAACCGTTCCCATATTTGTTTCCCGCGGGATATAAACTCTATTTTCATAATTGCACTAGATATGCAATTACATTATCAAAGTTTTTGTTATTGAAATATCTCTATATCACAAGACTTGTGATGACTTTTGTGCTTGTTTTTGATATAGAAACGCTTTCAGCAAGGTAGGGTGTTTCGATTTAAAGTGAACGGGTGAATGAAGCAACAGTAGGTCGATGGAAAGATGAGTGTCAAAAATAGGACGATAACTACTTAGATTGAACACTTAATAGCGCATTTTTGCTACAAACCCTTGTCAGATGTCAGAGGTTACATTGACATTTGGATTGGCCACGAACCTTCCACCAATCCACATGGGATCGGCGTGGTGAAATTAGCACTTAGTCTATTCAGTAATAAAGAAAGGCCTGACCACATAATGCCCTTTAAGGTTGAGCCTTTTCCACAGAGTAGCTGGTCCGGCTAGATCAAGGGATCTGTGTGATCAAAGGACCTTCTTTAGGGATGACCTCTTTTGAGTACTCATTTTTATTATATTTAGTGCGGAACGAAAAGTGAGCTCAACGGAAAAAGAATTCTTCAGTTTCTTATGATTCCTCTTACTACATACAAACTAAAACTTTTGATTATGACCATAATAGGTTTGGGTTTTGAAAACACAAATAAGCCCCTTCCAGACATGATTTCTGTATCGGCGTAAAGGTCAGATGTCATCCGAAGGCCTACACGTTTCATGAATTGTATATAACCGATCTATATCGAAGGGATTTCTACAAGAACCGCGCTAGTATATTAACGTAGAGGTAATCACGAAATATGTTATTACTATGGAAATGACACGATTATTCCGTACTAATTCAACCAAATCTGATTAAAAGTCGTTCGTTACATCATGCTAGGCTAAATGGATTTCTGGATGATTATCTCACATTTTGAAATAATACAAAAGTATATGACATCTGTCTATCATATGTAAATGCAGTTTCTTAGAGTTGGTGATTTTAACGACCTGCAGCACCATCACTTTGTTGCGCGGATGCAACTGTGGTTTGGCAAAGGATGCAAGTTATATTAGGTAGACTTTAATCAAATACATTTGAGAGCCGTCGGGTATCTGCAGAATCAAAGGCCACGGGAACCACCTCAAAAGACTGTAAAAAAAAACTTAACAGCTCATAGTGAGACGGGTTCAACGGCACAATGTGAGAGGTACAGTCCACCAGGCTGGCCAAATGCAGATTGGTGGACTTTAAACACCTTTGAGAACTTTCAGGAGTACTAGTTGCCTCGCGATATTTCCTTCACCGTAGCAAGTGACAATAATTACTTGTATCAATGCACATTGTATGTAAGTTAGAGGCCCACGCCGCAAAATGTTAACCCAGAACCCGGTCGAGAAACCAACTCTCAAACCACTGCTATATTTGGAACAAATCCTATACTCAATGCTTCTCCCATGGTAATAATTAAATTCTCTAACCTACCAGACTACTCTATGTAAAGGGTAGCAGGTACAAACCTGCCTTGTAACCGAGGAAGGTAGACCGTCTATTAGATTGCCATCACCTGTCACAATTATGGAACCCTGTGATAATTCATAGACCCGACAGACTCGTAAAGGTTACTGCGAGTATCAGAATTACAAGAGAATTAATGTCTTCAACTATCGCTTTTCCATTAGAAAATTATAGTTTTATTATAATTTTATTCCAGTGATATTTGCGGACTTATGTGTCTAAAGGTAATGTTTTTTTTTTATTTAATCTCTGTAATAATTTTGCTTGTTTAGTGCGTTACCTATATTCTTTGTAAATTTGTCATCCCTACCAGTTATGGTCTTAGAATTATTTGCGCGATGGACGAATGGATGTATAGTAAAATCGTAATAGAGTTCCTTTTTTAACTCCCGACAAAAACTCTCTTCGTTTTTATAGAATTCACGATTATTATTGTAGCTTACATATAGATGACCCGATGATGAGTTATGATTTCGTTTATTTAAAGGTTTAAAAATGTTCTTCTGTATATTTATGGAATATGTCTTGATATAGGCCATGTTCCATATTTATGGATTAATAAAAAAAAGAAAATCTAGTCAGATATTTGAAGATCAGCAGATCTTTGTGAATTAATAAAAATAGGTGAACTGTTCTAAGAGCTTTTGGTGTAACATCTTAACTGGCTTTTCAAATATCTGTGGGAGTGTTTTCGTTGAACGCAACGGTAATACGTTGCAGTAAGCCAGGGAAGCACTCGATATTTGAATCGACCAATGAACGCGGACTATTTGATGTGACCAATTAGTTGTTAAATGACCAATTATTTGTTATTTGCACAGAGTCTATGGCCCAAAAAAAACTGTCTCAAAATAGTGCCCTATAAATAGTGCCCTATTGAATAACAATATATCCCCTTGTTTTACAAACGAAAAAAAACCAAACTGTTTTACAAACGAAACCCTAAAATACTTAAAACCAAAGTATACGATATGACGCAGAAGCGAAACCCAGTTCTAAAAGAAAATATGTACGCCGTAAAGTTGGCGGGCTTCCAGGGCGCGTATATTTCCGACTTCGCCGCGTTCAGTCGACTCCGATAACCTAATCGATTCACGAATTGAATTTGTACCAATTCTCCCTTTATTGACGATAATTATTTTGCTTTAAATGCAATTTGTGAAGTGCAGTCTTTGGGGTTTGGGTCGGTATTGAAGCAGGGTCTGTCACGTGGTTTTGGTGGCACGAATGTGAGTATTGTTGAGGTTTGTATTGTCAGTTGAACGTCAATATAGGCTAGGGTAATCAGCGACTGAAGCGACGCGTGCCAATTGCTCCGGCAGGTGTTTAAGTGACAGATAAACATATGTTTTCGGGACAGGGTGTTGTGTTTTGTGTGCTATACGCGACATAATGGAATAGTGAAGGATAGTGCGAGGTTATGAGTGTGCATTTATTTATTATTTAAGTAGGTATTTATAATATCAGTTTCATAAACAGACGTTGAGACTAACCTACCTTGATAAAGACCATTTTGAAGCAAAACTTTTGCAGGGCTCGTATATATTAACACGTCGGAAATTGATACTGACACTAAAATTATGCAGCTTAGTTATCAAATAATTCAGCTTAAATATCCTGATACATTAAGCTTACTCAAAAGGTTTTACCATCGCAGCGCAGTGTTATAATAAGTTAACACATTCTATATTCGGTATAAATTCGATCTGGAATTATGTCAATGTTATATGGAAAAATATCTGGATGGAATTTGCACCGAGTATATATGATGTAGCCAAATCTCTTAATAAGCAATCCTTTAATACATATATTACAGTACTACAGCCATACTCAGAGCGATTAATGGTTACCTAAATCGTTCCTTAGAAATTCTGTTAAAAAAATGTACTAAATAATTACCATTTATTACCACTATAAATAATTACCATTATTTATAATTACCAAGCAATTTATCAATTCTGAGAGTGATATTTTACATACAATATCATCACTAGGGTCCGCCCGCGACTCCGCTCGCGTGTTACCAGTGTTGATAAAATGTAGCCGATGTGACTCTCCAGAACATCAACTATCTTCACATAAAACACGTCAATCCGTCACTCTGTTTCGAAACGGAAACGGACAAACACACACACACATTTTTTATATTAGCATAGATATTCGCTAGTAAGCCTATATAAGTTCTGCGCAGAGAAATTGGTACCCACAGAATGCTAAACAAAATGGTATCTTCATACCCACAGAAATAAAAGAGGTATATACCGTCATGTATTTTTGTTATTTGTCGCATGAAGCACGTCGTAAGTCTCAAACAATAGCCTTCCTCTATTACTGTTTATTTATCAAAACTTTGTTACCAGCACAGTGGGTTCCATTTGCTACAGCTTATCCTAATTAGAAATCTGAAATAGAGCTTATTATCAGTCTTCTGGGTAATGTCGCAGGGAAACGATCAAATTGGGTTTTATGAGATTACACTTTTACAATTTTATGAAGATTTAATGGTGCTGCTCTTCTGTCTCTTGTTTCCTAAACTACTGAGGGTAAAAAACAATGTTTGCCTATCCACAATTTAAAGGTAGTTGCATAAATAAATTGTTAAAAAATCATATATATATATAATGATGTAAAATGAAACTGATTTAAATAATCATCAAAGGATACTGATGATTTACGTATGTCTTGCTGATAAGTCGAACTAGTTGCACCAACCGTAGTCACGGCATGGCTGAGGTGACGGAAAGAAATTCTTGGCTTCAACCCATTGATAGCCCACTACTGAACACAGGGTCACTTCTCATACTGAAGATGCTTAGAGTATACTTCACCATCCTGCTCCAATGCAGCTTGTTGGAGAGAAACTCATGACTCATGAATCGCCATTTGTCAATTGAGCCACAAACTATTAACACACAGATCGACTTTCAACTTTCCGCCTCGATCGTTTTCTTTTCATATCACGATAACGATAACGTCCACAAAGACGACGACAACAACCAAGATAACAACCATGTATCCTATATAGCAAAATACATAGTGAATGAATATTACAAATGCACATAAAACTTAAGGAGAGACCGAAATTCAAATTGAAAAACCAGGTTACTGGACTATGAAATAATATTTACAATTTTAATTTAATGATTACGATAGCTTTTTAGATTACGAATTTTACATTTTTCCTGCAACATATTTCATAACGATGCCCTAACTCTCATTGCAGTGCGCACATATTCATATTACGTAGTTTCGTTGCTTCTAATAAAAATATATTAACATTAAGCTCTTAACACAAAAAATGCAGAAAAATAATATTTTTAAGTCATCAGTGACTGCGTTTAAGACACTTCGAACCTGTCTTGCTTAAGATGATGTGTGACCGAGCTCTGACCTTACGTAGAACTTTAATACGTCCATGACGCCTCCATGACGTCACACAAAACGTTGTGCAATGTCGCTCGCCATGCAGGATAGAGGTGAAGGGGACAATTATATTAGTTGAATTTGTACCGCTGCAAGCTGTGGATAATGGTTCACATAAGTTTGATTTTTCAAAGCCGGAGATTATAGACTGGAGTACTCATATATTAATTTCATCACAATACTTTCACGCGTTCCTAAAAAGCACATGCATGACGCAGACGGAATATGAAGTGATAATAAATAAACTAACTTAGCCCAAAAAAAAAATTACCCCCCAAAATAATACTTTTTCACATTCCAGGTATTTCCTCGTGATTTGCATATTGGCCTCAGCGTCAACAACATCAGCGCAAGGCTCATGCGACCAGACGCCTCCCCAGATCCGGGATTCTACGCCAAAGTTAAATAAAGGATTTTACAAATTATCAATCGTCACCAAAGACAATGATTTTGATAATATCTATATTCCAGACCAAACTTACGTCTGTGAGTTACAACGCCTACTAATATTGTTGTGAAAACTTGTATCAAAAGGATTGCTATTACTTTCTTATAGGAGCTTATTGTTAGCAAACAGGTATAGACAAATTATAAAAAAAAGTTATAAATAATGGGGGTTTTTGTATACATTCGTTTATGTTGGTTTAACTAAATAAGTACTGGAGGTGGAATAGGTAAATAGTTAGGTGTTGTAATAGAGTTAATGAAGTAAAGTCAGTTGCTCACAAAGTTACCTAATGATAGTTACCTAAAACACGACTTGACCATATGTAATATTCTGAGCTAGATA
This sequence comes from Asbolis capucinus, assembly GCA_018249125.1. Taxonomy (NCBI): domain Eukaryota; kingdom Metazoa; phylum Arthropoda; class Insecta; order Lepidoptera; family Hesperiidae; genus Asbolis; species Asbolis capucinus. Next base: position 14,045 of record DWJZ01003033.1, read on the forward strand.
CGACAAATATAATAAACCGAATGGTGATGATGGATTAAGAAATTGTCTATAAGCCGGGGCGGATCTAGCCTTTGCCTCAGGCGACGGGGAGGGGGTCACGGAAAGGTTGAAGGGGACAAGTTAGGCTATTTTTGGACCTATTGCTATTAAATGACCTTCAACTATGATCGGTGCATCCGTCCAGGATTCAAGTTTCCATCTTCGTTTTCCATCATTACACCAGCTATTAAGTATCAAAAACAGTCTCAGAATTCATTTTCTTGAACTGGACATGATTGTCCAGTTATTTGGTTACCTAAGTCTTGCGGCCGTTATAGCATTATTATAATGAATGGCGCTATATTATGTTATAACTACGTTAGACCATGTTAAGGCTCCAAATCACCCAAATAAAATAAATGCAATAATTGTACATCTTAATGCAGTAAATGTACATCTTGCCTGTTAATATAAATAAATACATCTTGCCTGTTCTAGTAAATCTAAAGTCCTACGATAAGGATCGCACGTTTCGCTGGTTCATGATAACAGCCGAAGATCCAGACGATGACAACAGTATATACAAGAGCAGGTTTAATCCAGGGAACGTAGGGAAACTCACCACACTTGCTAAGTACCGAGAGTCGAGGTACAGCGATAGATGTTACAATTCCGTAGAGAGCGCCGATAAATCTGACAAGAAAGAAATCGAGGTGAGTTACGACAATATCTTATGGCTCCGTTCCCCATACCTAATTATGCAATATCGAACTTGACACTGAATCTTGCTCACTTTAATCTCATACATTTGATTTATTAAACTTACAATGTCATAAGTATAAATATTTGCATACCTTACTGGTCCTTGGTAAACACAAGTATTTCTTTACTTGGTGCAACTTCGATCCTGAATTATTGTAAGCAATCCATAAAAAATCTTTTGTAGGGTTTTCACCAACACACATGACTGAGTTTTTTTCCATTAAACTACTTAAATTATGAGAACACACAGCGTCATTCACAAAATCCATCTTCTTTCATCATCCTTAATTTCATGAAGGAGTTAACAACCTTTCAACCTTTTGAAGTATTTTGCTTTATTCTTTTATAATTTATTGATTTTCGTTTTAATACACTTTATGCATTTGTCATCAAGCAAATAGCATGAGTTACAAGTTAAAGTTTTTAAAAATATACAAAACAGTTATCAACTGATAAAACAATAAAAGTTTAATTCTGCTGTTTACCACAGGTTGTTAGGTTTGTAATTAAACATTCCAGATTGAATATGTACCGTGTGTAGTATGAGCTATTAAGTTCATAGTGTAACAAACGGGACCTTCTATGCCTCGGCCACGATTCGAACAGAATTTTTGACACAATCTTGACACGTAATAGAATATTGACCATACAAACTTGCCATCTTTGAAGATATATCAAAAATTCTTTTCGAATCATGTACTTTTGAGTATTAGCGCTGGAATATTCTGTCTCTTGGACTTCGAATTGTTGTAGTTTTAGCGAGGCCCATATACCCTCCTGGACAGCGACATGTTATAGCATTTTACATAAAGTCACAACCATGTACTCTTCATAGAAGCAAATAAATGTATCACAAACACACACAGGAATAAAACTCAAGATATCCTCGCTTTTAAAAACTTTCCCGTTAAACCCATGCTGAAAAATACTTGTTACAGGTACATTGGCTGTCTCCGAAACAAAATAATAAGAAACAGCGTGTCAGATTCCGTGCCACTGTAGCTGAAAATGAAGAGACTTGGTACACTGGAGCCAATCTGACCATTGAGCTAACTCAGAATGACAAGAAGTCGTTGGACACCCCACCCGTTCCACCAAATGCGACATGCAATTTATGTAGTGAAGCACGTTACGAGGTATTGCTTCCGCAAAATACACATATATATCTATACTTGGTGCAAATTCGATCTGGAATTTTTACCATACAAAATTGACCAGATCGAATTTGCACCAAGTATCTTTATCAATATTAATAAGTACTTCGTATAAATGGAGTACAATTCGACTTGTTTAGCTCGTGATACTCTCCATTGAAAAACATAAGAGGTTATGACGACAGTATTAACAATATAAATAAATAATAAAGCCATGGAGTGGCTGTCTGAGCTTTGCGCCACAGTCTTATCTCGAAATAACAGTGTCCTTTAAATGACAACAGAAAAACATAAATTTATTTATATATTCACTGAATCACATCTAGCGATAAAATCGCGTAAGTGAAAGTTAATGGAAGCTACACTAACATAATTACAAGTCCTAAACTTGTAATACAGAGATTAAACCATTTAATCTCCCTAGTTCTGTAGTTATTCATTGTTTGTTCGAGACACAAAGCATTGAGCTACATAAAATACAATTTCAAATAACTGCGATATAAATTAAGTTGTAAACGAAACGCATTTCAAATTAATCAAAATTTAAAATCAAGTCGCATTTGAAATTATCATTTATAAATTACTGTTTAGTTTCTCATTGTTGGACATTTTTTTTTCTGACCTACATAAGCAAATTTTGACTATGTATTCTTTTAACAAATCTGATGTTAGGTAAGATTGGTATTGTCTATCGAGACATTAAACGTTACAGGGGCATTTGTTACGGATTCTTAAATCAGCAACCAATTTTTGGTTTACTGTAATAATGTACAGCATATATTTTTTATTTTTATTTAACAAGCTGGTTTAAGAAGTTAATAGTGATTTGCTGAATTCTTAAGCTAATGAATAACATAAATACTTATGTTGCGGGTACTCACGATTTATATTTAACACTCAGTTGAATTCATCGGGGGCTGTATTAATGAGAGAACTCATTTTCTAGCATCTTTAAATTAGACCTACGAAATTTTTGCAGATAATAATTAGTGTCAATCTAATCAAATATTAAATATTGTTATGAACAGCTCCTATTCAAAGGAAAATGGTCGAGAATGTCACACCCTCGTCACTATCCTACCAAGCCTGATGAGAACGGCTACAGCCATATGGTAGGAGCATCCCATGCGTTCGACTATGTCCTCTGGCAACAGGGAGACAGGGCGAGTCCTGGTCTGCAACTCCTCGCTAAGGATGCCAATATATCTCTTATTGAGCGGGAGATCATAGAAGCGGTACGAAACGTTTATTTTTAAGTCTAATTTACAATACATTTTAAGTGTAAACTAAAGGCTGATAGCCTGGTGGCATTGTTGATCAAGTAAGATCGATCGAATTAGGCAACAACGAAAACGGTCTGCAATATGGGTAGTGGCACACTTAATTGCAATCCTTAGATTGTTAGAAAGAAACAAGTAGTCAGAAACCTTCGAGCACCGTAACGAATTTTAGACGAATAAGCCTTGGACTGTGTAGATCTCTTTAGGTCTGAAGAGAGACCCGTACTTAGTCACTTCAAAACATTGATATCCCACTACTCAACATGGATCTTTCCTCATTCTGAGGAGGCCTAGAGCATACTCCACCACGCTGCTCCAGTGCTGATTGGCGGAGGGCTTAGTGGCCAACGCAAGTTTCGGAAGTATTTTTATGCCGTCCGAAGCCTTCGGATCGTGGCTAACTAACGAAAACAACCGGCACCGACGGCTTTACGTGCCCTCCGAAGCACAGAAGTATTTATAATTTTTTGGCCACTAACACTCATTAATGACAAATATTTGAGGCCCAAGTGTTTCTGATAGACCACTATACATATATACTCGATGCAAATTCGATCTGGAATATTTAATAATAAAACCGTTGCCTAGCAACCTGTGACAAACAGCAGAATTAAACTTTTTGTAGTTTTATCAATTGTTAACTCTTTTGTATCATTACAATTTTAAAATCTCTTGCTTGTAAATTATGCCCTTTCCTTGGTGACAAATGCATAAAAT
>DWJZ01003034.1:0-17934 GCA_018249125.1 Asbolis capucinus
TGCTATTTAGCATTAAGTCCGCCTGTTGTAACAATATTTTGTTGAAGCAATAAAGAATAAATAAATAAATAAATAAAAACTTATTTCACTTTAATTCTGTAATGAGAACGCTTAAGAGCCAACTGAACTAAGAATTAACCTTATTCCAAAATCTCAAAACTCTTTTCACGAGATAAAAATACCCTCAGCACTTTGCGTCTGTTAGACCAACAACCCAATTCTTAATAAGAATGTCATTTGACCAAATCTAACAAAAGGAATTCAGAGCATCATAATTAAAATCAAACGAAATTTCCCCAGACGATATCATGGAGGTACCCATCTGTTCCATTAAGCTTCGGATCCACAACTATCATTAAAACAGGCATTAGGCCCAAGAAGCTGAACAATGAAATACATATTAATGGAATCCCCAAAAGCTGACGGTTCGTTTTCAAGTTTTCCACGGTAATAATACGACTTTTGCTCTAAGCTCCAGTCTTACTGTCAGCGGGTGACTGAAATTCGATGATGTAAGGCTAAAATATAGACTATTTTCACTAAACTTTGGTTATCGGTATACTGGTGGTCGGAGCGTTGCCAGTCTCCAATCTGCAGCAGGACTCGTAGGATATAGACAGAGAGCTTTTTATTGTACACCAAGAAAAAAATAAGAGTACAGAAACACTTATAGATAAAGTACAAAAGGCTATTGCTAAGCAGCGATCAAGTAGAAGTCGGTGTTGAAGTACAAGGAACTTGTTAAATAAGGGCAACATTTATTTGGCCTATCTTAAGGCCAAGGTCTTAAAGTCAGCAACGTCCGAGGCCACAGACGCGGCCAGAGCCGAAATTCAGGAGTTACTGAGCGCTGATTCGTTGGGAGATGTTATAGTGTTGGGAAACGAGTTGCGCCACATTGTTCAGTGCCCCGTCGTTGATTTCAATGAATATCTAAGAATATATCATAGATTTTAAATAACTAGCAACAAAATGGCACTGGCGACCACGCGACCAGGCATTTTTTCCTTAAATTAATTAAGTGAAATCATAGGTCACAGCTAGTTTATTACAAATAAAGTTATATTACAAACGGGAAAGTAGCTCTCTATCTGTCGATAACATATTCACACCGAAAATAATAAACCAATTTTATTGAAACAACAAAAGTGAAATTTGTATAGGAGGCGATATCAAGTACATACTTGATTGAATCGGCAAGTACGAACGAGTGCATGAGATAGTTGACCAAATATTTCAGCTTCTCTTGACCTCTCCTCGACGATAATCGGACAAGTATCCGAAACATGTCGTCAAATTTTAATGGAGAGCTAGCCGGCCGTGTTCACGGAATAAAACAAAGTTAATTAATTTAAATTGTTCGGTTGCCAGCCGTAGCCCACGGCAATTACAACCCCGAAATCTATTAGGGTCGAAAACGCCCCCAGATTTAAAAGGCTACAAAGCTGGAAATTTTACGCTTTGACTACACAACTGGCAGTAAATTAGCAATTCTTTGTAGTTAAAATTTTACAGTTTGTTTTTTGAAGAAATATATTTTTTTAAGATTTTTTACACACTGCAATAATTATATCCGTAATTATTAATATAAGCTGTAGCTTCGCTTCGCTTCGATATAGCTAAGGTCTGGGATGAGGTAGAGTCATATCTTTTTTATTTGTGAACCGATTATAATAACACAAGTTTCTGCCCGCGGCTTCGCCTGCTTCATGTGTTAAAGTAGCCTATGTATTTTCCCAGACTAAGACATATAATCTATATGTGTGCCAAGTTCCATCTTTATCTGTTCAATCAGTGCATAAAGTAAATCCCTTAACAAACTTTCTAAATATAAATAGAATACAAGTGAACTCTAATCGGATCCGCCGTTTCTGAAATTATCATTCGTGAAGATATACAAAAAGATAAACGAACAAACAGACATACAAACAAAGTATAAAAATATTAAAATGTATTGTTTATCTAAAATATATGTATTTATATGTTTCTTATACTTATTTAATTTCTCTATCATCCTGTGTGCATAGTATAAGAACATATTTTTGTGTTGTGCTGTAACGAAAACTATTCGGTTTTCGTATATTTTTTCTTTCTTTTTTCTTTCTTTCTACAATATATATATTCTTCTTAAACATAACCTCCTTTCCAGATTTTATTAATGCATAACACTTCATATATTTGTACAGAAATCTTTTTCTACATTTGTACAGAATTCTTTACCATTTATTTCTTAACGTAAAAAGTAAATTTACCTTTAGACCCAAGAAAGCTTTTACCTACTTTCTAGTTGGTATAACATTTTAAAATAAGCTTTCAATATTTTCCCGGATGTTTGGCCCCTTTCCGGTATGAAAGAAAAATTGTATCCCGGTCAAGGGGCAGTTACGCACATATTAACTTTATGGAATATATTAAGAAGGCTTAGAAATATAAACGTAGGAAAATTCCGTAGACTTTACTGTACACGTCCAACTGATATTATAAATGTGAAAGTTTGTGAGAATAGATTAATGGATTTCAATGAAATTTAGCACAGGGATAGATTATGATCTGGAATAACACATAGGCTACTGTTAACAAAAGAAGAGTGAATAGGCATTTACTAAGTTAGTGCACCCAACACCTTAGAAATCATCACTACTTTTCATCAGGTAGAATCAATGTCAAGCATTAACTTATTCCAAGTAACAAAAACACTTGACGTGCTTTTATCAACTCAAACCGCGGGCAAAAACTAGTCCTACTAATATTATATGTAAATGTTAAAGTTTGTGAAGATTTATGGAAGCTTCCTTCACGTGGTAAACGTTAAACGAATTAAGATGAAACTTGACACACGGATAGACCATTTCCAGGAAATGAACGTGGGGTAGATTTTATCCTGGTAGTTGATTCCTCTGGGATTATGAGCACGTTCATGTGTTTGGATGTTAGCCTTCACGTGCTAAACGAAAGATCATGGTGAAACCAGGAAATAAACATAGGATTGATTTTATCTTTGTTGTAGGTTAGGTGTAGGTAGGTTTCTGTGGAACGATTTAGACGTTTATAACTTAAGATATTTTCGCGCTATTCATTAAAGATGAAACTTGTCAGACTGATAGACTACATACAGGAATATATGTAGATTACTAGAGGTTTTAGTGCAGGTTTATCTAGTGATTTATTTATTTTTTGTTAATCTGTGCCTTATCTGCAAGATGATCTACTATGAGTAAACGGCATATCCGATTTGAGTGCGATTTTCACTGATGTAGCCCCTACCACTAAAGCGATTTTGATGAAAATTGGTACGAAAGTAGATAAGAATTTCAGAAAGAACATTTTTTATTGGGAAAACGAAGAATTTAGTATAGATTTTCATGTTTGTACTAGATTTTTATGTATATGCATATCTGGTCATGTCTGTGTAATCATTTTGCACCTATTACGTGCAATCTTCAGCAATATGATAACCAAATCCACTTGTTCAAAACTCTAACGAGTACTCACGATTATTTATACCAATATTTCGACCCAGTTGCATTGGTCATACATCGATCCGAAAGTCGTTCGTCAACAAAATATTCAACAAAGTATTCCGTTCCTTTAGAGTTGAAGTTCTATTGAAGTGCAGATAATATAAATGAGAGCATCAAATTCCAGCTGGACTGCAATCGGACGACTTGACTCCGAAATTCACCGTGCGAAATCACGTCGGGGTCACCAGTTTTGCAAAAGGGAGATCTCCCGCCAGGCGTAAGGCCTAAGGAGCTGTCAGCTGCCAAAATTGTTAGTCGGAACTTGTACGAGTACATATGCTAATGATACGAAAAACTGACGTGTTGTGCTGTCGCCACGTCACGTCACGACAGGTGACGGGTTTGCCTGCTTATAACATAAAAAAATCTATAACATAATAACTGAATATTGTTAGTAACAATTGCCTTCTCGTTGTTCCAGATGAGAATAGTGTCGGTGTGTGTCGCGCTCCTGGCGCTGACGTCCACTTCGCTCGCTGATTCTGCTGAAGGTAATTCTTCTTTATTATTCTGTATTTCCAAACCCACACTGGAGTAGCGTGATCGTTGTTCTTTATTCGCTATTACAACCCATGTTAACAACTAACTGACTGAGCTCGGCCACCACGCTGGCCAAGTGGTGGAGATTATAAGGATCCGTGCTTATAAGCCATTAGTGGGTGTGTGGATGGGCCATAGTGGGGCCAACTTATAAGTATCCATCAAAACATTTCTTTCGTATTAACAACCATTAAATTGCTGAAAAAAAAGACCAGGAAATCATTAATTCTCATACCAAACGACTTTAACATAATAATTAAACTAATGAATTTCGTTTCATGTGCTAGTAGGATTTATGGTAAACGTAGTATGGAACTCTTCACCCTGTTAACCTCCCCCTCTTTCCCCCCTCCTTTTAACACCCTCCCTCTGAAACTACTGGATAACTCTTCTTCCGAAGCGAAGCGAGGCCAATTTCTAGTCCTCAGAAATGAAGAACAAGGAGGATTATTCATAGGAAATACCAATTCCAAAATTCCAAGTCGTTCTCTTTCCTAACATCTCTCCTACCTCTCTTCTATCATCTCGTCTAGCTACATGCCCTTACATTTTCACGTAAGCCACATATCTAAGAAGACAGTCTAAATCTCATTTATATTAACAGAGAAATCTTACACGTTACAAAATCTTCATTCATAATTCCCTTGCATTATTCTAAAATGAGTGCTAAATCCATTCCATAATATACCGACTCCCATCACAAACTCTATACACCTTCGTGGCAATTCCAACCTTATCACCGCGTGACAGAACAGCATTTAGAATGCTGAAATACATACACATAGAAATAATTTAAATTGTAAGAAACACAATTTGCAGCTGAATAATTCACAAGCTGCATTTAAGAGATTCGCATCTGATCTTCCACTTACTGCTGGAATAACAAAGTTCGTCTTACCTGCTTAAGTTTGTGAATTTATATCAAATTAATCTATCTTTGAGGGTACCTTAAGTCTTTTTATGTTAATAGCAGGGAAACAGGCAAGCGGGGCTCATAATAAATAAATAAAATCTTTGGGCAACTCACATGCAGCCACCTGATCTCTACTAAGCGTTAGCGTCTATGGTGATCAGACTTATAAACATATGTAGATACTTTTAGATACATAATTCTATAGATATTTACACCCAAACATACAGAACAGACATTCCTACTTATCACAGAAATGTTTGACCTGGACGGGAATAGAACCCACGACCTTTGGCGTACCAGTCAGGTTCACTAACCACTAGACCAACCGGTCTGTCGCCTTCGACGAGGCAGTTGGCAGATGATCACCGCCGCTAACGCATGCCGTACATCACTGAAACAACTGGAATCAGTTGATACCAACTGATCAGACACATACCGTTTAAGGATGGTTAACAGATTTTAAGATAAAAAAATATATTTAGACATATCGGTATGGCTATCCACACCGGATCTTTGAGTGCAACCGTTTCCGCCAGACTGCATAGTACCTACTTGCATACTTTTTTTTTTTAATTTTTTGTTTTTATTCCAATTTAGTTCTTTTGTTATTTTTACTATTATTTTTGTAAAAGCAAATGTGTACTATGTAATTTTATTAATGGTGGAATAAATGTTTCTGTCTTTATTAAATATATTTCTAGTATGTATATCACTGAACTCCTCCTAAACGGCTGGACCGATTTGAATGACTTTTTTTATGCGTTTGGTTCGCGCGCTGGATGATTTAGATTCATAAAGATAGTCGGTAACTAGGTTATTTATCTATGCTGCAAATAAATGGCTAATTTTGGTTTTGAAATATTTATGGAAGTTCAGAGGAGGTTTAAAGGGTAACATAAATAGTCTTGTGGCACAAAGTTTGTCGGGTCAGCTAGTATTTTAATAAAATTTAAATTATCAATTATTAGTCTCATTTCATTTTGTTGATTAAAAACGAAAACAGGCGTGAGTGTTGTTCGTCTCAGTAGAAATCACTCAGAATATAGAGTAGAATGCACTCAGTGATATTACCAATGTTTCTAGCATGTTCTGAGGTTCGTATAGAATTCAGTTCAGATGCTACATCTACATACAATATCAGTACATAGAAATATTTTTTATTCTTAATGAAAAACTCCGTACTAGTTCCATAGGTTACTGAAAATTATGCATAAATAAATGAAAAAATTGCCTTTTGGCAGTAAATTTCCTATCGAATATATTGTCGAATAAAAAATTTTATTTGTGCATGTGATTAAAAAGAAATATTTTTTTGTTCTATTTTTATTGAATTGTCTGTGAGCAATTTAAATAAACGGGAAAACTTTCACTCAGATTTAGTCGGGCGAATAAGATGGTAGTATTCATGTTACTTTTGTTAAGTGTGTATAATTAATATCAACGACTCAAAACAATAAGGGCGTAACTCTTATGAGTAACTGTAAAGCGTCCTTTACTATTTTCCGTATAACGGCGAAACTCTTATTTTAAGGAATTGCGACCTCTGTCGTCGATATGATAGTGTAAATAAAATGACTTTGACTTTAATACAAACATTTATTTGTTGCTAATGTACTAATCAGTTTATCTTGGAATAGTGTAACTATGTAGTTAGGAAGTAACCGACTACGCACGAACAAAGTGGATGGACCCGCTTTTGTAATAGCTAGGGAACAGCAATTCACATTTTGTTTATTCATGCAGGTTGTTCTATCACCCTCTATGCATTTAGTCATACCAGTTCCGGTAAAGAATTTCAAATGTAACAGAAAAGTAACACTATATTCTTAATCTTACTTTTGGTGCCTACGGAGTAACGTAGCCGCATGCTCCGGTACGGTAGAGGAAATGAATGAGAGGTAGAACTCATTATTAAGGTAAAAAAATAGGCCTGGTTCTACTTAACTTCTTAAAAACTATTTCATAGCGAAGGTACACAAATACAGAAATTTCATTAGTGGATTTAAGTTTGGGAATTCAGTTCTAGCAATTCCAGTAAAACGTTATAAATGCTATGAAAGGTGGAACTATCCTCTTTATCCTGAATGCGTCCGAACTGAATGGCGACCGATAATGAACGAGCTAGCCAGTAATTGATTTGTCAGAGTTACGGAATTAATTGTGGCGCCCAACGTGGGACCGACAGTATTATTTTGTTCAAAGTGTTCTTGGTATATACAACATATAAATGACAAGGATAATTAGGAATAATAGACAACGGCGGCGTTTTTCGCTCAAGTTTGTTATTTTATTAAAAAAGAAGTAATCGTCATTGAAGAAATCGACATTACCACTGACAGTGATGGACTCCTGATGCACCAAAAATATGCTGTTCCAGGACGTGAGACAGAAAACATAAGAAAACTATTTTGCAATTCAAATGAAAAAAAGTATAGGCTCTCTCATAAATCATAGCTTGGAAAACAAAATCCATGATTTTCATTGGTGGATTTCAGTATAAGAATAGTTCCAATAAAAGGTTCGATATGATATGAAAGGTGTAACTATCATCTTTATCCCGAATCCGTCCAAAGTGAATAGCGACCGATAGTGAACAAGCTAGGAAATAATTGATTGTCAGAGCAACAGAATTAATTATGGCGCCCAACGTGGCACCGTCAGTCTTGTATTGTCCAAAATGTTATCGTTTATTTAATTGGATATACAACAAATAGAAAAAAAGAAATTATAATCGAATCAATTATAATCGAATCAATTATAATTTCCTACCCACTACTAAGCACGGGGCCCTCTTACCAAGGCGACTTAGAGCATACTTCTCTAAAAACACAACAGTTTCCTAAGTTATTACAAAAAACACAAAAAAAATATTACCAATATTTTCGCTTGACTTGATTTATTTTACCTTATTCAAAAGTTTATTGAAATATCTTCGTTGATTTGATGTTGCTGCCCAGGGATCCCCGAAATTCAGCCCATTTTTCCTTTCATCATCTTTATCTTCAACATTTACCTAACAACTTCCGTTCTGAGATGAACGCTCTGCAATTATGGGGGCGATTATATCAGCCATAAGCGTTGATAGGAGTTAAGCTGTAATTATGACCAAAATCTTCAACTAACCACTCCTAAATGTGACCTTGATGAAAGGACTTGTCACACCAAATAATAGTATTCTCGCTTATACAAGAAAACCCCATCTTTGGTCTCTTTTAACCTGATGACTGTAGTTGAGTGATGGACGAAGTTAGCAACAGCTTGCACGAAAAAAATAAGTGAGTGACCGATAGTGACAAGTCTGTGTGCCCGAATGTAGTAAGGTGACAATCGTTAAATCACGTTGCCTTCGCACGGCATAAAAACTTCCGACTCGACTTGGGTTATCCATTAACCTTTCCATCAATCCTCTATGCTCTAGGCCTCTTTTGTGTGAGACCCGTGCTCAGTAACGGGCAATCAAAAGGTTGAAGCCAGCTGTCTTTATGTCTTCCAAGTGGCCTTCGCATGACATAAATATAACACGCGGTCAAATCCCTTCAATAATCTGCATTACAACAGTGTGGAGTGTGTTAGTGAGCCATTACGAATTGAAGCCAATGAAGAGCCTATTGTTTGTACAAACACATCAAGCATATTTTACGTAATGTAGCTAATAGCTTCTATAAGTCGATAATCCACTTAACATGCCCCCGAGGACAAAACAAACAGTAGAGAAGTGTTCATAAAATATTTACTACTAACCGTGAACTACTTAAAATGCGACTGTGTTTGACTTACGTTATTGACCTCTTACAGAAGATTAGGCATTATGGCTGACTTAGGGTCGCGAGTTCATATCACGGTGAGTGCTTCGAGGAATTACGTGATCTTGTGCCTACCGCCACTTGGTGAAGATGTATATTTCATCCATATTTGTTGGACTTTTGAGGACCTCTATGGTTCAATTCTTAAGATTCATTTTTCCATGTACTTCAAAATTTAAGAATAAACTTCTCACTTCTTTTCGAACTTCCTGGCGTGCTATGCGTTTCTTCATATACGGTTTAAAAAGAACTCTTCTTCAGAGCTAACTCTATATTAGTAATTTCCCAGATATGTCCCGTGTTTACAGGCGTTAATCATCAATTTTCAAATGGCCCGTTTGTTTTTTCGTAATCCGTTTAGGCTTCTAACTGAGTATACGGTAGGAACCAAAGGTAATTGTGGTTCTTCTCTCCTCTTTATTGACCTTGGCATCCTCCTTACCATTGTCCTTTTGTCATACCGTAATGGTGTGTTTGTTCCGTTATTGATGTGTCTAATCTTTGCCCTCTTCAACGGTGTACTGCTATCCTTCATCATCTCCCCCATGCTTGTGTATGTTTCACCAAGCCATCACTTCTTCTTGAAGCTAGCGATAGGTGTCTTTGCGGTAACGGTCAACGTTTTTTTCTATCTCCAAGAATGCTCAATGCGCCTACAGAAATGTTCACTTCAGGCAGACGTCATATTTTTCTCGCGAGCTCTCTAGCATTATTTGATCGCTAGTACATTGATCGTGTGACAAGCTGATAATTGTCAAATGGTTGGGAAGGGAGCAATTACGCTTAATGACCGAACACTTAGATAACTATAATTACTGGCGATAATCATTTGGTGACGTAAAAAGGTCCTCGAATCTTCGGAGTTGAAGATAAATGTTTTGACATTGGTGTTTGAGTGTCGACAAAATGGCAGGGTGAATCACTCGGGAGACTTCAAAATTTATCGGTTTAATTTCTATCATTAGCAGTCACCAACTCACACACAAGCAGTGACGGCCTAGTGGTTTTCACGTTAGTCTCTCAAACGGAAGGTCCGGGTTACAATCCTGCGACGTGCACATCAAATTTTCAAAGTTATGTAGATAATTAAGACTTGCCTCGGTCAAGAAAAATACTTTATAAAATTCTCAAAAGTGTGCCAAATCCACCAATCCTCACTTGACCAGCGTTACTACTATAGCCTAAATCCTTCACATTGTGAGTGGAGACCCGAGCTTCACAGTGGGTCAATTATGAATTTCAAGAATTTTGACAATTTACCGTACCCCTCAGTGGACCACATGAGATCGATCACAAGAAAATTGATTGTTTTTAAGATATATGTATCTATATATTTTCTATGTGAGCTACAATTTTACAAAATGTTCAAATCGAATGTGCGGTTTGGTTTGGCGGACGAACAAACAAACATATATTTATTAAACGTTACAAATATTTGCCTATTTACTTCCGCAATCTAAATAAATTTCCTTACTCTATAAATTTCTATGCCCAAGTCAATTTTACTCCCCAAATATTCCGTTTTGATACAGCAGACACTCGTAATAACTGACAATAAAATGTATCTTTGTTGGTATCAAATCTCAGACAAGATCTCGGAGTCTAATCAAATGTACTCAGCTGAGTACAATATAGTCCTTTCAATAAAATTAAAGACGCACAAAGGAGGGTAGCTACTCAAGCAATATATGTATTGTGCCACAGTCCAAGAAACTGTAATAAAATACAGTATGAATATGAAATATTTATACTTAAGACTATAATTATTTTAGGGTGTTCGAAATTTTTTCGATTCGTTAGGTTAAGTGCTCGCCAACCTATTCATGACCTAGCACTTAGCACGACGTTTTATTCTGGTCTGTAATCAATGACAACACAGCCCACAAGACCGATGGCAGCGACATGGCGGCTCGCGAGAACGAACGAACAAACGATCGGCATACTCCAACTATACCTACGGCGGCCTGCGAGGCAGCACACCACTCATGATTCAATATAATATATATTAAATATATGTAGTTCTATTAATATAGTCTACTCTTGTTCCTTAATGTTCTAGACACTGAATAATAATAATAAGTTGTTACATCAGTCGTCTAGTAGTCTATGTACCTGTTTTGTGTCTGTATGTTGGAAATAGTGAGAGAATGGGGCGAGTACGCAGCCGGGGAGCAATCTCTCGTTCCTTATCTCCGGGCCCACTCGGGGATATCAAGACAAGGATGTCAAGACTCCCGCTCTTAGTTTAATGTAACTACCATTGTGTCGAAGAACTATACATACATGTTTTAACTTGTAAAATCTGTAAAAAGTTTGGGATAATGGTGTGTTGGAATTATCCTGTGCTTTATTCATCGTTGCAAGCCATAACAGTCTCACTACTGGATTTAGGTCTCTTCGCACAATGTGAGGGATACAGGCCGCACCATCACGTTGGCAAAGTGCGGATTGATAAACTTCACATACCTTTGAAAACATTATGGAGAACTGTCAGGTTTGTAGGTGTCCTCACGATGTTTTCTATTACTGTCGACTTAATACGCACATAATTTTTATATATTTTTTTTTAAAAGCACAGGCTTTGAACCCAGGGCTCAAGTGGGTCGAAAGACCAACGTTTAATATATTAGGTTATCACTGGTTATTTATAATAATTACACATAAACAGAAAATAATGGTTTAAACAGACAGTAGAAAAAAATGTGGGTTCTAGAAACTGATTGAAAATCATAATACTCCAGTCGGTCTGTTAGCCGTAAGCATTAACGTAAACGAAGTTAAAAGCGTAGCCCAATATTGGCTATCTCATCCACTAAGGCGGAGGAAACGCGAACGTTTTATTAAAGCATTTTAATGAAAACGGAATCCACCATAATTTACGAGTACAGTTACGTTACCACGTTAATGGATTGTTCGCGAATTTAACAAGTAATTTATGCTTCATGTAAACAAACATGATCTTGCACTAATTCCTTGTTTACTAGTGTTTGGTTTAGGTTTAATCAAACCAGAAGATCGAGAGTGTTTTATGGGGAATTAACTTTGGCTTCAATTACTAGATGGCGGTAGTTGTCACATATTGCTTTTGTTACTTATTGCTCAAGTGACATGGACACATTATTAGATTTAAATCGGCTTATAAAACTATTAATTTGCTCGGTAATGATGTGTTAAATTATGTAATTCGTTTAGTACATTTCTATACAAATTAAGTTGATATTCAATATGTTATGTGGCTAAGTGATAAGGGAAGTTGCTGACGTCTCTAGTGGAGTCGAAACAACCGATCGCACATGGTGAAAGAGTCTGCTAGTTTAGGTGTTAGATTCTTGAACAGGAGTCATTATCGTTTTAGAAGAAGAGTGACTGTACTTCGAGTGCAGCCACTGCTCGTGTTTCAATACTTAACAATCATTATAATTTTCAGTTTCATTTGCGTAGTTCCAAAGACTTAAAAAATATTTTTAGTCATTTTTCATTTTATGCGTGTATACCTTACATTTTCTTTCTCCAACTCCGTCATAGCTGATTCATCGACACGAGGCATTAAGCTTCTCAATTACCTAGACATAGGTTAATACAGTGTTGATTTATAAATACAATAACATCATTATTTAACAACAATTTAGGTTTTTATTATATCACATTTATAAAAAAAAATCTGGAATTTAAATCCGCTATTTTTACGATTACTTAGCAGACAAGACATGCAATACAAACATACATATATACATACATACAATACATGCAAAACCATTGTTATTGATATTAGAGAGAACCATAAGTGTACGTACGTAATTTTAAACGAAGTATCTAAATTATATATTTCAAGGTGAATTAAATGCGTATATTTAGTATTCTGTATTTAAACATCATAGCCCATTCGGCAAGCAATTACAGTCATTAGCGAAGGGTTGTACGGCAATACTCGTAAATATCAGTAATACGCGGTACTAGCCCGGGAACACCCCGACATATCGGGCCTTATGGTCCGGGATTAATTTTAATTGACTTAACTTCCTCGTGTTAGTTAACTTACACGTTTGTTTTTGTTACTTACAATTGAATTGTATGATTCGAACGATCGAAGTCAGTTTAAATCCCACCGCTGCCACCATTTTAAGCAGGCGAAACGGTTTCATTTAACTAATCTATAAAGGGAAACAAAGGAATGTTCAAAAGTTTATCATGAGCGTTTGATCCTTAATGGTTTATTGCTGCACACTTCAGTTCCTAGTTCAGAACACAAGAATTCTTCGCTCCTTTATAACCGACTTCAAAAAAGGAGGAGGTTTTCAATTGATTTGTATTTTTTTATATAACTTACCTTATGAGATGTTCTTTTAATATTTTTCTTTTTGTTCTTTTACTTTTGATGATTCATTTTTTATTTAAAAGGTAGTACTTGTTCTGTGCTTTCATATAATTGTATCTGTACTTTCATTAAATGACATCTGACAAATGATTTTTTAGTTATTAGCATTTTCATTGTTTTTTTTAGTATTCGTTATTAACTGGGATTAACGATTTTTATGTTTCTCTTTTTATTCAGAAGCTAGTACTTGTAACATGACTCCATATAATTTTGAGCGACATCTGACGGGTAGTTGTTGAGTTATCCTCAGTAATGTATTTTTTATTATCAGCGATTACGTTACAATGATCTTTTTATTGTATTACTTGTCGTAGTCATATGAAGTCGAATTTAAAAAAAAAAAAAAAAAACTATATTTTCATTTGAATAATTTAATAATCACATTATAATAATTAAGTAATAAAATTTACCTAATATAAACCAGTCATTGTTGAGACAGCGGTCAATAATCGCGATGTATTCCCATTAAAAACATTACCGTGGTATTATTCTGTTCGACGTTCTCATTTTAAAACAGCCAATGGAAAACAAACACGTGTAAACTAGTGTTCGCGCCAATTTGTAATCACCCCGCGGCACTCAGCTTGGGTAAACAGTTTTGATTGAAATCGCCAATATCGATACTCAAACCGACTAGCTTAATGTCTATACCTTTTAGAAAAAAGATATAAACAACCTTTATTCGCAGATAGCGCAACACAACCAACAAAATATATATAAAAGGTAACAAAAAATTAAATTAAGAAAAAATAAAAATACAAAAAAAAACAAAAAAAAAACAATAAAAGAAAACTTAAAAAAAAAACAAACTTTAAACAGAATAATAAGACAGAATATGTGTTGCAACATATCATTGTCTGACACTAGATTTAAACTCCATAGCTGAAATGAAATGGATTTTCACATTAAGGTGATAAATTGTAATAAATTTTATGATCACTTTTATGATCTATTAATATTGTAAATCTAAAATTTGTGTGGATGTTTGGATGTGCCACCTCAGCAAATAAATAATTAGAATTTAACATTGCGTAAATGGGTTCTGTGTGTTCGTGGAGGGGTTAGTGGGCAAACCAAGTGTCGGAACTTTAATACCGCCCAAAGAGCTCCGACATGACTTAACGATTGCTATCTAACGATATCCGGGACCGACAGTTTTACCCTCCGAAGAATAGAAACGCTCATGAAATCTTTGTCACAAACGTTCCCCCATCCTCCCACCGACCGCACCCGCTGTTTACTTTTGATCAATCGAAAGAAACCATCACGCACTGAACACGCCTGCTATGCTGCAGTCTAACAAGTGACAAATATTTTTTCTCGAAATAACCGACTTAAAGGGATTTTTTATTAGACGTTTCAAACAAACTAAAGACTTGGTACACTGTAAATGTAAATTTTAGAGGTATTTTATCAAATATTTCAAACATGAATCTAATTTAACGATTTTACAGAATTGCACTGGAAGAGAACATCTGCTACACTATGACGTCGTTGTATAAAATCGTATATAATACATAAGAATCATAAAAAACAAAACCAACCGCAGCCAGGTGGAGTATACTCCAGGCCTCCTCAGTAAGAAGAGAGAGCCATGATCAGTAGTGAACCATAGATAGGTTGAAGCCAAAAGACAAAAGAGATGCTTCTGATAGCGGATTAAAAACTGAAACCCCAAATGTAAGAAGGTAACATATCTCTGGTCCTAGTACCATTGCCGTACCCCTGAGCTGGTCCACATCCAGAAGTAATAAGTCTTACATTAGTGTTAAAGTCGGAAAGGGAACGAGTCGTTCGGGAGAATTTATACGTGGCCTTATTAAATAACACACCGGCTTAAAGATATTAAAAGGGGCAATAACATAGACTTTGCTGGTTTTGTCATGTAATAATAAAGTCGAAGTCAAAATATTTTATTTCATCATAGGAACATCGAGCTCATTTATGAAAGTCAGAAGATTACACACATTCAATATTATTGTATTTCATATTAAGATACCTTAAAATTGATTACGGATTTAAAATCCACAACCAATCCCGCGGTATATTAGGTAAATAACTGTACATTGTTAACCGTAGTCACTCGTTAATTTGTAATTACTGTAATGTGTTTTTAAAAAGATGTGCTGAGGAGTTTCTTTTGCCGCATCTTCTCCTCTTTAAATAAACCTTTCCGAAACAGCGGTAAAAAATACTTTCATAAGTGTATTGAAAATATCTACGGGAAATAAATGATTTTAAATGTTGAATTTTTTAGTTTTAAATATGGGGCTGTAAATGGATTTGTGGCGACGTCATACGATGACGTCATGATCAAAACCTGAATCGCGCTATCGGAATTTTCTGTATCGATAGCATATACAAGTTCCGACTAACAACTGTTGGAGCTCGGCCGCTCCCCAGGCATCACACCTTGCCTGGTGGGAGATCTCCCCTTTGCCAAAGACTGAAGCCAGATGAACCGATTCCTCGTTAATTTAAACATACATTTATAAAATACTAGTGATTACAAACGTGATTTGTTGATAAAAAATAGCTTATGTGTTATTCCATACCATAGTCTATGTCTGTGCCAAATTTCATTCAAATCCGTTCAGTAGTTTTTGCGTGAAAACGTCCTCACAAATTCTCATTTATAACATTATTTAAGGATGTTCCAGATTTTCGGGTGACTACCTTAAGACCTATAGAGACCCAGGCAAGCGTGAATACATTAAATTTATATACGTACGCTGTTCAGCGCTAAAATATACCTAAAATAATTCACCTACTTTTCAAGGCAGGAAACACCTGAAATATACGTTTGGTTTTGTAGTTATGTGAGTAATGCCTCCTTGCTTTGGAGGGCATTTACAGGCGATATCGGTATATTTCGGAGACGTTAATCTGTGTCATTCTCATCCACGACATATAATCTATTCTTCTCTTTTTTGATGGTATAAAGCTGATGGTATGTGATCACCACCACAATAATAAAACCAGATTGAAGTGTCACTGACGCGTTGTGTGCCTAGAAGTCTGTAACAGAGCTGAAAAGGCGAGGTAAGGGAATCGGTACATCTTTTCTTTTTCTTCTTTTACTCCTGAATTTTACGTTAGCACTGTGAAGTGCTGTGGAGTAGCGTGATATATAGATAATTACACCAAGACAAACAAAACAAACATTCCTGCTCATCACAGAAAAATTAGAGCTGGGTGGGAATCGAACCCATGACCTTCGGTGTAGCAGTCAGGTTCACTAACCATTAGACCAACCGGCCTGTCAAAAGAATACTTAATAAAGAATAATTTACAAAAAGTTTGTATCAACAGTGTATGTATACTGAGTTTATAAATAATGAGTTTGATACGACCAATTTTATAGCCAGTACCAAAGTGAAATGAACTTGAATGAACATGAAATGAAGTTGAACATGAACGTGAAATTAACATACATAAATAATTTTATCCTCTGTCCTTATATTTCCAACATGTCAACATTTGATAGCCTACATATGTATTAACTAGTGACCGCACGCGGCTTCGTCCGCTTGTAACACTGATAAAAAATTGCCTATGTGGTATTCTAGAATATAATCTATCTTTATACCAAATTTCATTCAGATTCATTCAGTAGTTTTTTTAAATAAATTATTTAAAGATAAAAATGGTTATCATGAGTGAATCTAAGATATATACATATGTATGTATGTATATGCTACCGCGGTTGTTTTTTTTTTGTGGGTCTTTTTAAGATACTCAGTGTATTATTTTAATGTATGTCATACGGTTTACCAGCGCTTGCAAATTTACTAAAAAAATATATTTTGGACGGCTTCATTTTCTCTACTATACAAACATTGAAGTACAATGTTTTGTATGTATAAACCTTCAAAAATAAATTATCTAAATAACGGTAAAAACTGTTTCAAAATCCGTTGCATAGTTTAAATAAAAGAAAGCTTAGAAACAGACAGGCAGAGGGCGACTTTGTTATAAGTAGTGAATAAAAACGACGTCAGAGGACAGCGTAATGTAAATTGATTACGAGATAAAATATGGTAAATCCACCACCGGATGCCCTCGAAACGGAAATCATTTCCCTCAAAGGGACCAGATATCTTTTGAAGGTTCCCCCAAATAAAAAAATATAAAAGGTCATAGGTCAAATCAGAATTCTAAATTTAAAATTAATTGAAAAGTTCCGACGAATCCGACAATTTGACGAGAGTATTTATAAAAGAACCAGAAGCGAATTCGCTTCAGTGAACTTATGCCGTCAATCAAAATATTTATTTTAAGCTTAATAGTCTTAATTTGGTTATTTAATTTCATTATATGCCATCCTCTCTACCCTATTGTTAATCCTAGACGGTGCACTCATTTAAGTATGTTTGTGTGTTTTTTTTGTGTGTCCTAAATTTTCGTTATCTCGCAGGCATTTTGTGATTCTGCCGTTTACGTACGGCGTCATTAGTTGAAACGCTCGCTGATTTAGTATGTAATATACTGTAAAGGGGAGATCTCCCGCCAGGCGAGATGTGTGGCCTGTATACTTTAGCAAAGGGAAGATCTTCCGCCAGGCGAGATGTGTTGCCTGTATACTTTAGCAAAGGGAAGATCTCCCTCCAGGCGAGGTATGTTGCCTGTATACTTTAGCAAAGGGGTGATGTTCCGCCAGGCGAGGTGTGTTGCCTGTATACTATAGCAAAGGGAAGATCTCCCGCCAGGCGAGGTATGTTGCCTGTATACTTTAGCAAAGGGGTGATGTTCCGCCAGGCGAGGTGTGTTGCCTGTATACTA